>OU383779.1:35059354-35257973 GCA_910950805.1 Acrocephalus scirpaceus scirpaceus | reverse complement strand
CCGTCGAGCCCCGCGTGCCCTCGGCGCCGCTGCCGCCCTCTGGCAGCCGTGCCCTGGGGCGGCAGCGTGCGGCAAGGGCCCGGGCTGAGCCCTGCCGGGGCAGGAGGCCGTGTGGCCGCAGGGCTGGCAGCGCCGCTGGCAGGGAGCTGTGCCGCTGGGGCCGTGACAGCCTCTGTGTTCCCAGGGGTCGCCGGGCGGAGCCTGAGGGGAAAGAAGGACGAGCTCCAGCTCATCTGTGAGGGTGAGTGAGGGCAGTGTGCTGTCAGTGAGGGCTGGCGCGGGGAGTTGCAAGCCCTGGCCCGGCTGCGGAGGGCTCTGCTTCCTGAGCGGGCGAGGAGTGGCAAGGACAGAGCACACAGAGATTGCAGGGGCACTTGGCAGATTCGTGGCCAGCAGCTTCGGGCTGATCCCCTTGGTCCCTGCTCCCTCCTGGCCATGGCAAGAGCAGGCTGGGATGGCCCTGGCAGGGGGCTCTCCTCGGGTCCCCGCAGCCTCGGGATCTGACTGTGGCTCTGTTGCTTTCTCTTTCAGCCCTTGAAGACATGGCAGATGACGTCAACCCTTCCATCAGTAGCCTGGCGATTCAAACATTCTACATTCTCCAGGCAGTACACAGGTCGCGATATTCCATGTTTGAGAACCTGCAAGATCAGGTCTGCAGGGCATGGAGGACACGACCTCGACTGTTGGGCCTCAGCTGCCTGCGGTGCTGGAGCTCTGCAGAGAGGTGATCTGGGACACTCTGTCTGCTGGGGCCACCTGAGCCAGCGGGGATTTTCTTTTCCTTCAAGATCCTTCTTTTCTTTTTGTTTTTCTTTAGTATATAAAACCAGGATGTGTTACAATACACAGACTACAAGGAGATTTCTTTTGGAGCCCAGGGCCTGCAGGGCATAGGGAAAGAAGGGGGATGCTTGTTCTCGGCATGCTGCCCAGGTGTGCAGTGTTGCAGGGAAAATGGCCAGAAGTCCCTTGGCCCCTGGCGGTTCTGCTGAAGCCTTTGCACTGCCGACAGAGCGGGTGGGCAGGGATCCCTGTGAGACCGGTGCCTGGAGAAGGCCACAACCCCTGTCCCAGCCAGGAACTGCCATCTGTGTCCTCCTGCCCGTGTGTTGCTGGCTGGATTGCCGTGGACTCCGAGGTGCCTCTTGTTTGGGCTCCTCTGGGGCTCCTGTGGGGCTGCGCCCCTGCTGCCGGGCAGGTTGGCCGGGCTGGGGGAGACCCTGAGGGGCTGGGATGGTGGGTGGGAAGCCCTGAGGAATTGGGTGTCAGAGGCCATAAGCAGCCCCCAGGCAGCTGCCTTGTTCCTGCCACCCAGCTGCTCTGGTGCTTCCCCAGAGTGTCTCCCTGGCCTGTGGCAAAAGCCCTCCAGGCAGGGACACCACCCCACCAGGAGTGTTGGGACTCCCCTGAGGTGCCCAGGCTGGGATGACTGGGGACAGGGAGGGCAGGGGGACGCTGCCAGGGCACGGCCTCTGGGTGCTGCCAGTAAGGGGCAGTGGGCAGAGGCAGGGCTGGCGGCCAGCCTGGGCCCTCGTGGCTGCCGAGGCCACGGCGCTGTGACCGAGGCCCCCCTGGCACAGAGCTCTAGGCCTGCGGAGCTGCTGCCACCATGGGGAGGGCGGTGACATCTCCTCGAGCAGGGCTGCGGAGTCGCTGCTGCCAAAGCAGCCCTGGACCCCACAGAAAGAGCACCAGAGTGTGCACAGGAATAGCAGCATGTGTGCAACGAGGCATCAGCTCAAGCTGGGATGCCAAACTGGGGGAGACTGTGGGCACAACAGCCCGTGGTTTGGCAAAAGGCTTCAGCAGAGTTGGCCACAATAACTTTCTCTTGACCTGCCAGCCTCACAGCAAGGTGTGGCAGCTTCAGCTGCAGCCTGTGCCCCTGAGTGACTCGGCTGTGCTTGAGGGCAGACTCGCCTTCCACAGTCACGCGTCCCAAGGCAGCGGCCCTGGTGCCATCGTGAGAGAGAGACTCTGATGGGGCACGAGCCCTGCGCTGCAGCGGCCCTCCCCCTCCTCCATGCAGGCATCTTATAGACACATGCGTGAGCTCTGAAACTAAATCCTGGACTTGCTTGGAACAAAGGAAGAAGCAGCATGGGCTGAGGAAAAGCAGCGATTTATATGGCTCAGTTTTGCTTTCCACTTGGGGAACCACAGCATCCCAGAGCACTTGGTGTTGGAAAGTATCCTAAAGGTCATCCCGTCCCTAACCACCCTGCCATGGGTACAGGTGGTGTGCAGGCACAGCTGCCACTAGAGTTGCAAAGAACGCTTCTCCATGTTTACCTTTTCCACTCCTGGATTTCAAGGGAACATGAAAAAATCAGCTGGTTACAGCTGAATATTGGAGCCCACAGAACCAGGAATAGGAGTCTCCAATGGGCCATGGTATGTCCATTCAGCCGTTGTTAGGTCATCCAGCTGGAGCTCAGCCCTGTGCAGCCCAGGCACAGGCCCCAGCTTGGTCCCTTTCAGCATCCCAAAGTCTTTGTGGCTTCCTGGGCACCCTGAGGCTCCTGAAGCCATTATATAATATCCAGTTAGTGCTGTGCAGGACATGAGAACCCAGGAATAGCCTGTTGGGCTCATTCTTGGGTTTCCTGCTCCTGCCTAAAGTAATCATCAGGAGTATATGCTGATGTAAAGGCACAGCTGAACACCCGGGACTTTTTCTGTAGTGTCTAAAACTAAAACATTGAGTGACTGTTCAGAGACACTAAAATTCAGGGTGAAAGTGACAGCTTTGGTATTTAAAAGTCCTAGAAATGTTGACATGGGATTTATCTGTCAAGGATAATTTCAAGCACATTAGTGCTAATGTGGAAATTACAAAAATAATAAAACTTGTTTCCATTGGGAACCCCTTTGAAATGGCATCAGCAAACTTAGAGTGGACAGGATATGACACTGGGGACAGTACTTGGCAGTTAATGGCTTCAGCTGTGGGAGATCAGTGTTTTGCCTGGGTTCACCCAGGAGTTCAAGTTTTCCCAGGGCTTTGATCGACTGGTCACTGCAGGTAACTTTCACTAAATGCAAAAGGATGGAACAGCAGAACATCTGGAGAATGTGGCCTAGGGATAGGGAGAAAACCTTGGAAATGATCAACAGGCTCTAGAAAACGTAAAAAAAAAAAAAAAAAAAGGGGGAATTAAAATTAGATGTAGCCCTGTGACTTTTCAGGCAAGACTCTTTGGGTCTGGTGAAATGATTCCGCTACAGTCTGGAGGTAATCTTTGCCTTGCATCAGCTACAGCACGGACAGACATGCAGCAACTGGAGCGTTGAACATGAGATACTGAGCTAAGGTTTTCCTCAGAAGAACAGACAGATCACATTGAAACATGACAGGGTCTCTGTACAATCTAGTTGTCCTGGGGAACTCAGCAGCCGATGGTGTTCTGGTGCTACTGCCACTCCCTTCCATGGAAAAAAATCATTCCAGGAAGGAGCAACATCATTTCACAGACACCAAATGTTGCCTGCAGTTGCTCCAGGTGCTCTGCCAAGAGCCCCTCTAGGAAGGAGCACAGCCTCCAATGCACATTGGCTTTGGCTCCCTCTGGCACAGAAGCCCCTGGGGCACAGGTCTGTGGGGCAGGAGATGACAGCAGCGCTGCCAGGGCTCAGGGGGTGGCAGGTCTGCTTGGGCGGGGACTCTGCCACACCTGCTGATTTCAGTGCTCCCCAGGCCCCAGGGGTCAGAGCAGCATTGGTGCCCTGGCCCACACGTTCCTGGTCTGTGTCACACCCGTGGGTTTAGGATGGCCACCAGCCGGGACGTGCCCCAGGGAGGCCGTGCCAGCTTCTGTGCAAGGCTCCGAGCCCTTCCCACGGCAGCTGTGGCGGCAGCCCTGGGGGCTCCTTCTGCTGCCCTGAGCCCGCAGAGCAGGGCAGCGTTTGCTGATGGTTTGAGCCGTTCCTAAAGATCCTGTCGGGCTCTCTTAGGCACTTGGGGCGAGGGATTCCTTCCAACCTGGGCCACTTTGGGTGGGCTGGGGGCGGCCCCAGGGCAGGGGGCAGTGGGTGCTGGGGCCCTTTGTGACACAGTGCAGCACCATGGCATGGAATGGGACAGGGTGTCAAAGGCCCTTTGTGACACGTGGTGACATAGGTGCTGGCGGTGACACAGCCACGCCACAGTGCTCGGAGCACGCGACGGGACAGGACGGGATAGAGCGGTGTCGTGAGGAGCCCCCCCACAGCACACTCGTTTGTGTCTGACCCGGAGCTTTTCCAAGGCGTTATTCCTGCAGGTGACCTCGAGGCCAGACCACAGGACTTGGTGACCCGTGGCCTTCTCGAGGCTTCTCTTCTGCAGGTGCCCTTGAGGGCACACCGTGGGAATTAGTGCCCCGGAGCTTTCTGAGGCATCTCCCATCTCTGCCACCGGTGCCCTCGAGGCTAGACTACAATCCTTGACGAGGAGTCTCCTGTCCTTGTGGCAGGAGCCCTTGAGACCAGAGTGCAGGACTTGCTGTCCTGTACTCTTCCCAGCACTTCAGTCTTGCAGGTGCCTTCCAGGCACAACAGCAGGACTTGTTGTCTCAGAGCTTTTCTGAGGCATCTCTCCTGCAAGTAGCCATAAATCCAGTCACTGACATGGAGAAGAGACCCCCAAGAGTGCCCAAGCTGGCCTGGGTGGAGGAGGAGGAAGAATGCCCTGGAGCTGCCCCAGCATGGATGACTGAAGAGGTGCAGCAGTTTCAGCTGCCGCAGGACGGTGAGTGGCCGAGCTGGACCCCCGGGCTGGTGCCTGCTGCCAGCTTGGCCCCATTGCATTGCATCCCATGCCATCCCATGCCATCCCTGGGGACATAGCCCTGGACAGGATGGAAGAGGGGCCATGGCTGAACCCTGCAGTGGCCGTGCTCCATCCCCTGGGACATCCCAGGGCTGTCCCTGCCTGGGGAGCGCAGGGCTGGGCTCTGTTCTCAGGCCTCTCCAGCAGCCCCTCAGCTCTGGCTGCTCTCGCTCTTTCCCAGATGCAGCCATGGAACGGAGACAAGAGCACAGACCTGCCCGTGGCCGCTTCCGCAGAACAGCGCAGGTACCTGCAGCCATCCCCACCTGGGCTGGGCCTGCTCTCACTGCTCGGCCCAGCACTGTGCTTGGAGCACTCCACGCAACATCCCTGGCTTCTCGCCCTTCTCCTACAGCTGATTGGCAAAGTCATGAAGAGAATTCGGGAGGAAGAGACAGGCCCAGCCTCGGGCACTGGGGTCAGAGGATACTCGCACCACTTCAAAACCAAGACCAGTGCTGCTCTGCTGGATATGCTCGTAGAGGAGGGTTTTTATAGACCAAAACAAGTAAGCAGCCTGTCACCAGGGTTTGATCCTCCCAGGAATTGCTTGGCCTCCCAAGCCACGCCTGCTGATCACTGTAAGCCTTTGAGGCCATGGCAGTGGAGTGGGAAGGGAAGCACTTCTCTGGGGAAGCTGGGGACATTGCTCCCTCTGGCAGCTTTCCAAGTCTCCCCCTGCCTTCTCCAGGTGCCTGCCTTGGTGAGGTTCATCCACCAGTGGCTCATGGCCAATGAGTACTCTGAGCACAAGCTGTTCAGGACCCTGCTGGATCTCACCGAGGCACAGCCCACTGATGTGGTGATGACTCTGCTGCGTGTGGCCCCGTGGTGTGACAGGTATGGGGCCCACCTGTCCAGAGGGCTCAGGGCTCCCCAGCTCATCACCCTGTACAGCCTGTCCCTGGTGTTTGAGCAAAGGAGAATTCCAGGGCCCTCTGGCTGCTCCCTTTCCCAGGCCTGGCATGGCAGGCCCTGAGCCCCTCAGGGGCCTGTCCCCAACCACAGGGCTGGGCTGCCTGGATGCTGCCAATAAAGGGCAATGGGCAGTGGCAGTGCTGGCACACAGCTCCCTGCTGATGCCCAGACCACGGTGCTGGTACTGAGACCCCCCTGAGACAGAGTTCTGACCCTGCAGAGCTGCTTTGTCCATGTGGAAGACGATCATTTGCTCGCCCAGGACTGCAGAGCTTGTGCAGCTTAAACTCCTTGATGTGCTGCAGGACTGGCCAAAGCACAGCACGTGCACCTCAGATGGGGACAATACGGGTGTCTTTGCCCTGGCTGTGAGTTTCTGGAAGTGGCCTTTGCTCACCCCAAGGCTGCCTCTCCAGCAGCTCTCCATCCTCCTTCCCCCACTGCATCTCCCTGCCTCAGGCACTTGGGATGAACCAGGCCTGGTTCTCCCCCTGCATCTCTCCTGGCCTCTCCCTGCCACGCTCGGGCCCTGCCACACGGACCTGGGCACTGAGCGCTGTCTTGGGGTGCTTTGTGCTTTGCAGGCAACTCTGGTGATGAAGAAGATGCTCCAAGTGCCCTGTGTCCCACATATGGTGACAGTGCATTTCCCCCGCCTCTTCGTGCATCTGCTCTTCCAAGTGTTTTTCAGCACTTTGGATATAACAGAGGAGGTCAAAACCTTCTGGAAGGCATGCCAGGAGAAACACAGCCTTGCCACTAGGCCCAAGAGGTGCTCTACCCCAGTCCTCCTGTGCCTGCCACGTCCCCAGGGCAGGAGCCAGCACGCCCAGTGTGACCTGGGCTTTGCTCTGCACACAGGTTTGCAGTGCAGACCCTGAAGTTGCTGCTCTGCCGGATGCACTATGAGGATGTGGTGGTGGAAATGGAACACAAGTGTGGCTGGGACACGCTGCTGCATGCTGACACCCACCACTATGCTGTGGGTCTGCTAGCCAGGTGAGACCCCCTTGTCCCCACTGCCTCTGGCATTTGTGCCCCGTGCTTGGGGTGCCCCACATAGTGCCCATGGTTGTGGGTCAGATGGCCTTGTCACCAAGGATCTGCCAAAAAGTCTGGAAAAGTCTGGGAGAGGTGGTTGCCCAGAAGGAGCCGCCTCCCAAATGGCTCAAGTCCCCTTGCAGGGGAAAGACCAGACCTGTGAATCAGTTCCGGGAGAAGTTTGTCCCCTTGGCTCACAGTCTTGGTTCCTTTGTCTCCTGCCAGGGAGATGTCCTATGCCTCCATAGCCTTGTGTTCCCGGATCGTTCGCTACCTGATCCACCTGCTCAGCCCAAAAAAGCCACGCTGGGATCTGCCCGCCCTGGCCTTCCTTGTGGAGGTGAGCCTGAAGGCCAGCGCTGCCTCGCTGAGCTGCCTCCCAGCTCTCTGCCCCCTCGTAGCCGCAGCTGCCTGGGACGGTGCCCACGCCCTGTGCTGCTGCCTGGGCCTGGCCCCGTGCAGTTCCGGGCTCCTGCCGGCCCAGTCCCCTGTCACTGCCCCGTGCCTTTCAGGTTCTAGATTGTGTGGACTTGAGTGAACGTGGTCGTAACAGAGTCCTGAAAATCTTGTCAAGGCACCTGCGGAGTGAGTGCAGGGAGAGGCATCACCTGGCACTCAGGGCGCTCCTTGTGCTCATTGACGATCCCTCAATGGTGAGAAGGGAGCAGTGGCTGAAGCCATGTGGACAGCATTGGGCTGGGGAATGCAGTCGCTTGGGCTGGGCAGGGCTTTAGGCACTGCGGCAGCTGCTCCCAGCTCTCCTGCCTCTCGGTTCAGCTGCCCGAGTGCTTTGGGACAGGCCTTTGGCCTCTGTGCCCCGTTAGCACCAGGGTGGCGTTTCACAGACTTGTGTTCCGCACAGAGTGAAAAAATGTGGAGCCTGACTGCACGTCTTGTGGAGTTCCTCCGGGACCCAGATGGAGAGATAGTCAGAATGTCAGTCATGCTGCTCAGCACTATAGTCTTAGACAAGGACATGCTGATACCCAGCCCCATTGCCTTGCAGATGGTTGAGGCGCTCCTGCCACTCTTTGACCATGTAAGGCTCTGTGCCCCCAGCCATGGCCACTGGGTGCTGCCCAGAAACTTGGTGCCATGTTGAGCCCCGAGTAGCCAAGGCCCGTGTCTTTTTTCTTCCTTTCATACAGCGTAGCAGCCAGGTGCGGGTGCTGTCCATCTATCTCTTCCGAACATTGGTGACTGTTCCAGTGGAAAAGGAAAAAAAGGCCCTGAAGACACATGTACGTCAGAGCCTGCTCCCTCTGTTCTTCCACTGCCATGATGAGAATCAGCTTGTGGCAGAGGTGAGGACTTGTTGGTTGCTGGTGCGATGCTGGGAAGGGGCTCGGCTGCCTCCTGCTCTGGTGCCTTGCGGGCTGCTGCTTCCTCCAGGCCTCGGCACAGGGATGGGAGTCTTGTGCCCTGGGCTGTGGGGCCATCTCCAGGTCTCTGCTGCTTTGTAGGCTTCTTGGGCAACGCTGCCTTGTGCAGCCGAGTTCTTGAAGAGGAGGGATCTTGAAAAACTGGTGAAGAAGGAGAAGCTGTGGAAGTTCAGCGAGAGCCTGGTAGGAATGGCCTGGAAGTCCCAGCCTCAGCCAGGAAAAGCCCCTGTTGGTGGTGCCCAGTGTGTGGGGTGGCAGCTGTGGGCCCTGCCCAGTGCTGCGCCCAGGGCTGCCAGCCTGCGCCCCACACGCCGCTCCCTTCCCTGGGCTGCGAGGGCTCTTCTCCAGGCTCCTGTGGCCCCGATGGGGCCGGGTGCCGATGGAGCCCCGGCCCTGCGGGGCTGCGGGGCGGCACCGCGGCTCCCCGGGCAGCAGCCGGCCCTCTGCCCCCTCCAGGGCCCGGCGCCAGCGGCTGCTGGCCGGGCCTCAGGGCTGTGCGGGCAGGGGAGGCCGGGGCTGGGCGCAGGGAGAGCGCGGCCGAGGGCCCGAGCCCGCGCCAAGCCTTCCCTCCTGCCGCTCTCTCCAGCTGGAAGAGGACAGAAGCCGAGCGGCCGAGCACCTGCGCCGGGCCCTGCCGTACCTGAGGAGCCCACAGGAGTCCCTGCGAGAGGCGGCCGTCAGGTTCATTGGTGAGCCACGAGCCCAGGCTCCCTCCCCGGCCCGCCGCAGCTCGGCCCCGGCCCCGGCCGCTGCCCCGGCCGCGGCATCCGGGCCCGGCGCCGTCGGAGCCCCGCGTGCCCTCATGGCCGCTGCCGCCCTCTGGCAGCCGTGCCCTGGGGCGGCAGCGTGCGGCAAGGGCCCGGGCTGAGCCCTGCCGGGGCAGGAGGCCGTGTGGCCGCAGGGCTGGCAGCGCCGCTGGCATGGAGCTGTGCCGCTGGGGCCGTGACAGCCTCTGTGTTCCCAGGGGTCGCCGGGCGGAGCCTGAGGAGGCAGCAGCAACAGCTGCAGCTGATCTACAAAGGCAAGTGAGGGCAGCCGGCTGTCAGGAGGACCTGGCAGGGGAAGCTGCAAGCCCTGGCCCGGCTGCGGAGGGCTCTGCTCCTGGTGCGGACAAGGGGTGGTGTGGGCAGAGCACCCAGAGATTTCAGGGACGTGTGGCCGATTCGTGGCCAGCAGCCTCGGGCTGATCCCGTTGGACCCTACTCCCTCCTGGCCACGGCAAGAGTGGACTGGGATGGCCCTGCCTCAGGGGCTCTCCTCAGGCCCTTGCAGCTCCGGGATCTGACCTACCTTGGCTCTGTTCCTTTCTCTTTCAGCCCTTGAAGACATGGCAGATGACGTCAACCCTGCCATCAGTAGCCTGGCGATTCAAACATACTACATCCTCCAGGCAGTAGAGAGAACTCGATATTCCATCTTCGAGAACATGCAAGATCAGCTGTGCAGGGCATGGAATACACAGCCTTGGCTGTTGGGCCTCAGCTGCCTGCGGTGCTGGAGCTCTTCAGAGAGTTGATCTGGGAGGCTCTGTCTGCTGGGGCCACCTGAGCCACTGGGGATTTATCATTTCTTCAGGATTGTTCTTTTCTTCTTTTTGTTTTTCTTTAGTATAGAAATATATAGATGTGTTATAATTCACAGACTCCTAGGACCTTTCTTTTACTGCCCACGTTGTGTAGGGCATAGGGGAAGAGGAGGGAAAGGGTGCTTGTGCTCAGCAAGCTGCCCAGGCATGCAGTGTTGAAGAGAAAATGGCCAGAAGCTTCTTGGCTTTTGATGGTTCTGCTGAAGGCTTTGTGCTGGTGACAGAGCAGGTGGGCCCAGGCCAGAGCTGCAGGACTGGTGCCCGGAGATGGCCACAACCCCTGTCCCAGCCAGGAACTGCCATCTGTGTCCTCCTGCCCGTGTGTTGCTGGCTGGATTGCCAAGGGCTCTGAGGTGCCTCTTGATCAGGCTCCTCTGGAGCTCCTGTGGGGCTGCACCACTGCTGCCGGGCAGGTTGGCTGGGCTGGGGGAGACCCTGAGGGGATGGGGCAGTGGGAGGCTGTGAAGGGATGAGGGGCTGAGGAGGCCTTGACGGGACAAGGCAGTGGGAAGGCACGGGGGGAATGTGTGAGGGAGTGGGTGTCAGGAGGCTACAAGGGGACAGGAGGCCCCTGAGGGGCTGGCATGGTGGGGAGCCCTGAGGAATTTGGTGTCAGAGGCCATAAGCAGCCGCCAGGCAGCTGCCTTGTTCCTGCCACCCAGCTGCTCTGGCGCTTCCCCAGGGTGTCTCCCAGGCCTGCAGCAGATACCTCGAGGCCAGGACACCACGGGGAGGGAGGTGGTGCCATGAGGGAGGCATGTCTCCTCAGCGACACGCAGGGCACCCAAGTCTCCCTCAGAGGCCGTCACATCCCCTCAGCAATACCCAGGGCATGGAACACACGGGCTCCTGAATCTCCCTCAGTGACCCTTATGTCTCCTCACTGACACACAGGGCACCTGACACCCCCTCCATGTCCCCTCAGTGACACATGAGCTACCTGCTACCCCCACAGAGGGACACAGTGATGAACCAGCTCTTCATCTATGCTGGGCTTTGGCTCTGTGGTTTGGGAGGTCAAATAATTGCCTTCATAGGTGGACAGGACTTGTCCTGCCTGTCTAGGATGGCTGCCACACAGTTCCGGCAGAAAAATTCATGCTTACCCAAGCTGTAAATGATGCTGAGGTTATCCTGCTACAAACTAGAAAGGTTGAACTTTCTTGTTCTGATCAAAAGGCTAACAATAGGACACATGACTATTTCTAGCCAGACTTACGCAAAATACAACATAGAAGAACCAGGATATATTTTTCACTTTATGAAATGGATCGCAGGTGCCAATCGGGGAACTTAGCACTCTAAACAAATGGTATTTTTTTCAGACAGATAGAAATACATGTAAAAAGTAGATGCACTAGTGTCCCAGCTTTGGGAACAAAAATTACCACTGTTTAGGAAGAGGTTGTGGTCTCAAAGGACGAGACCGCTAAAAAGCAGAGAGCGCTTGCGGAAGGCCGCCCAGCGCCTCTCCCCCAGAGGGGCGGCCACAGCGGGTGCGAGTTCCTGCCCCGCGGCTGAGGGGACCGGCGGGGCGGGGCCGCCCGCGCCTAGGCTGGAAACGCCCCCCTGCGACGGGGAGCGGGCGGCGGCGGCGCAGCGGGGACCGTCCCGCCCCTCCCGTGTCCCTCAGGGCGCGCCCGCGTCCCCTCAGCGGCCCTCCAGCGAGCGGCATGTCCGCCCCGCATGCCTGTCTCCCCCTCAAGTGACGCTCACGTTCCCCCAGCGACGCGACGTACCCTGAGGGACACGACAGACACCCGCCTCCCCTCAGTGACCCCCATGTCAGCTCAGTGCAATCCAGAGCACCTGCCCCCCACTTCCCCCTCAGTGACTCTCATGTCCTCTCAGTGGCATGCAGGTGCCTGGCATTCAGAATGGCTGCCCTTGGAGTGCCAAATGCCTCCTACAAACTGATAGCAGGAACCTGGGGGGCTGACTTTAGTTTCCCATGGAAAAGGCCCACCGTTCTTGTCTAATGCACTATAACTGGCACTAGGCTTCTGCCTACTAGAATTCCACTAAAATTCCGAACGGATCAGGATTTCTCCCAGATCCAAGCTGCCACAAGTTGGAAGCCTGGCTGTCCTTGGAATGCCAAATGCCTCCTACAAACTGACATCAGGAACCTGGTGGGCTGAGTTTAGCTTCCCATAGAAAAGTCCCACACCTCCTGCCTCACTCACAGTCAGAAAACAAAGTGAGACCGGTGGGAGGAGACCCTTCTAGTTTCTCTTGGGCATGGCTGCAAAACAGCATCTGCTTCTTCCTCCATCTGTGTTTGGGGTTTGCTGACCCCAGAGCCAGAACTTGGTCTATTGTCCAAAGACTGTTCAGAGCAGGCATGAAAAGTGCTCCGTGCCCACTGGAGGGTCCTGGAAGGTGCTTACAAGAGCAGAGGAAAAGTCAGTGCTGACATTTTTTCACAATCATGCCATCAGAGCACAAATAGGGATAAAGTACTTTTATTTACACTCTACTCAGTTTGTAAAACCACGTGTACGTTGCCATCATTTAAAGTGCAAGCTACGTGTCTTCTGAATAAACTGAAGGCATAACAGGTGCTATGTAAGATAAAATACTGCCACCAGTAGTTATACAACTAACTACAAATGCCAGTAGTATAGTTCAAATCCCGACCAGCTCGGTGTGTTACTTCCTCTTGTATATTACCAGCCAAAAACATATTCCATTGCTTTAGATACAATACTTTCATCTTTTCTAGGAGTTTGTCTGTCAGAAACCACCTAGAAGGCAGGGAGAAAAACAAAAAGAGAAAATACAGAGAATCGGTCAACATGTAGTTAAGTTTTTACACTAGCCATTTATATCTTCTTAAGTGCTACTATATTTTGACAAAATGTGTTTGAAATATTTTCAAAACAAGCCCTTAATACCTGGAAAGGTGACAAGCCATTGATTTAGTATTTTTAATTATTATTTTAGAGACTGAACAGACTGAGCTTGTAACTTGAACCACATCATTAAAAAACTAACACCAAAAGATAAAAGCTAAGGTCACATTGAAGTTAATGTCTGTACAGCCTCACAGAGGTAAGGAGAGACAACACAAAACCACGTTTCTGTTTCCTTCAGAATACCTGATAGTCACTAGTGGAAGCCTTATATGCTGTTGCAAGAGGTCTCATTGTAGAAATCCTTGCAGTATTATTTGCAGGTTGTATTGGTGTGCCAGCAGGTTTTGTAGGTGGAGTGAAAATCGAAGACATTGAGGATGTAGAGCTTCTTTCAAAGTTTTCCATCACACTCTTAAATAGAGGGTTAATATAATGTAAACAAATACTGAAAAGCAGTATTACAACCTTTATCATGTGGAATTATCTACTACTTAAATGTTTTTGATAAAACATGTTTGGATCCCAAAAGGTAAAAAGCGTGTCAGTACAGAGCATACACACATGACACCAAGCATTTTCCTAACTGCAATCATTTACATGTTGAATTATGCCACTGCAAAGTAGTGGAAGATTGGAATCTGTTCACTGTCTGTACTAAATGTCAACCAAGTTTGAAACAATGTAGAGAAAATATATTGTATGACTTCCAATAAACTTCAAGGCTCTATTTCATAAGTTTATGTTTAGAAAGGAATGCATGAATGCAAGTGGTAGCAAGGGACTTGATGGGAACCACAGGTTCCACAACAAACCAGAGAAAGCAAGATGGTAAATAAAAACCAGCCTGGGGAGATGTGATTTGGTGCATCTAGACTCAGTGGAGTATAGGTATCAACCAGCCTAAAACCAGCAGAAATTCAGAAGCATATTTGGGAGAAGAGCACCTTCCAAAACAAACAATTTGGTTGGTGTACATTGTAGGTGGCAGTTGACTGCTTAGCACAAGGGGAACCCATGGAACTAAATAGTACTTTTAACTCAGAAGCCTAAGCGCTGATGTCAAATCCATCATATCTAGTTTTCAATTGCAGGAAAGTCTTACTAAAACCAATCCTCCAATGGATTAGTCTCCTGAAATCTTTTGCCTCCAAAAATACAAATAATGACTATGGGTTTATTTATTGGTACATGAAAGTGAATATTATCTACAAAAGACATAATGAAAATTCAACAGCAACGAAGATCAGGTGCCTGGCAATTATATGTCTTAGATCGTTACTTCTAGAGCTTCAGCTTACAGGCAATTCATTCATCGATACAAACTGGACACCAAAATAGTAAAAAGGCACGGGCAGACCACCAGCAGAAGCCCACAGGGAAAATGGCCACAGAAGTACTTGTTTCCAAATTTTATTGAGTGTAAGAAATGTTTCAGACTGCTAAAACTTCAGTAATTTCAAGTTCAGTTTCTGGGGCTGCCCCTTCTCAGAATGGTTTACATTGCAAAGCTTACACTACTCTTTAGTATCATGTATCCTCAAAGGAGACAGAAAAAAAAAATCTGTGCACTACAGAAGAATGACTGTTATCTGCTTAAGCTAATGTACAGTACCCAGTGCAAAGCACTGCAAGAATTAAAGGTCAGGATATTGCCAATACCTAGACACTAATAGCTCATGTTAATATTAAGACTACAAGACAGCCATGCTTACCCCAACTACTACTTAAAAGAGAGTGACATGTTTTTCTGGGGGTAGGTGGGAGAACAGGATTGGGATTTTCTTGCTAACAAATTTTCAGTCATAAAGTACTAGGATAAATTTAAGAGCCAGAAACACATAAAAAATAGAGAGGTACAATTAGGAGCAGCAAGAGTCTTAATCTGCCATTAGGTATCTATTGAAGGCCCTAAATGCCACAAATTCCAGTCAGAAAACTTATCTCAATTGTCTCTTAAATTATGGTTTCACTTCCTTGTCTTGTACAGCAATGTAATTGTGTGCATTGTAACATCCAAGGAGCACAGAGATTGCCCATAATGATCCTTCTCAGCAGGAAATGTTAACAAACACTTAAGAAAAAACTTACATAAATGTGTAACAGACTATATCTGTATAGACAGATGAACTACCCAGAGTTTGCAATTCCGAAAGAAAAAAAAATAAAGAGATCAGGGAAAATAAAAAGAAAGATCAAAAGCAGAATGCCTTATATTTAACTAAAAGCAACTATTAACTTACTTTATCTATACAGGGCTTGACACCAATCATGATAGATTCACCAAAAATTCTTCCATCTTTGCTTAAGGCTTTCCGGGCTTGAAGCTTAGACTGATATCGAATATGCATCCAGTTTCCTGTGTTGGACATCTGAATGAGATTAAGGGAAAATTGTGAAATGTAGTTTTTTAAATGCTTAATTCACAATATTTTCTGATATAAGAGTCAAACTAAGACATACCACATGCTTTAATATGTTTCCATACTGAGCAAACTGTAGTAGAATATAGGAAGCTGATGCTTGAGGAAATCTAAAAGACAGAAAAAATTACTCAAAAAATTATGAGTAGTTTAAGAATTCAGGGATACAACCCTATGAAGCATTTACAGAAATCCAGAAGAGACTACTGCAATGATATCAGAAGCAGTGACTTGAGAAATATCACCTTCTAGGCACTTTACCACACACCCTAACAGCAGAATGGATTAGTGCCTAACTAGAAAAAATAATGTGTAGCTTAACTTAAGATGCCTCACTGAAATGTATGTATTTGCTTGCATTAACCATAGGTGTTATCTCCTGCAGCACACACCGATGACAGACATCAATGCCCAAGTATTTTTCTCGTATGCTGTAAAGACTTCACCCAGGTTTTTCTGATACTTTGGAAATCAACTTACCCAAATACAGTTACCCATGTGTCATCAAGTTGATCTTCTGAAGTAAGGGAATCACCTTGAGTATAAAAAGGATCCAGTTGAGCCGGAGATAGAGTAGTCTTCTTAGGCTGCCCAATACTTGCAGGACTGAACATGCTTGAAGCTGTTAAATTGAAATGGTATTGTGGAACAAATTTCTTTTGCAAGAGAGAGGTTTATAGTAACAGAATAAATTCAGTGTCAAGCATTTCACTTGTATATGGAAGAGTTTGATGGGGATTTACTCACAGACATAAAAAGTAAGTCAATCATAACTTCACATCTGCAAACACAGTAAAAATTTTTATGACTAACAACCTAGTATTCTCTTTGATTTTGAAATACCAACAGCTTAATACAGTTACCAAATAGGAATAGGCCAACAGAATACAGCTTAGAAAGAAGCCACCAGTTCATACACAAGATATCAAACCTTGTGAAGATGGAAGGCAATCCATCAATCTCAGCTTCTTCATTCAGTCACCTCTGTGCTCAGTTCAACATTTGGAACAAGGAACAAGAAAAGTTGCTTGAAACTCAGTCAGTCTCAGAATGAGTAATTATTTCCTACTCATACCCACGCACCTTTTGAAAAGGTAACAAATACACAACCTCTTCATAAATTAGCAAGGAACTGATGTAGCTTGAACAGTGATGATTTTTCTGTATTAAAGAAAGCAGCAAGAGAATAAAAATTTTGACAGGACATCTACCTGCTCCTGAAGTTGATGGCAGAATTCCAGCTGATGGGCTCTGTGTTAAAGTAAAGCTGGCCTGCATTAATACACAGAAAGTAACAAATCATCCTTATAAGTATACTGCTCAGATCAAGAGAGACAATTTTCAAGGGATTTAAACATTCAGGTAATAATACTGTTTGCCTTAAGTTATTCCTAACTTTTAAGAGTAAGAACAGATATTTGCATGTATATTTAATAAAAGATTACCAAGAGGTATTAATGAAAAGTTATTTGACAATGTATTTGACACATGCTTTGTGAAACAAAGTAGCTTTAAGTATCAATCAACAATTTAAGTATCAATCAATCAATCAACTCAGAAACTCTTTAGTTTACCTTCTCAAAACAGTCATGCCACTATTGCTGCACTGTAGTAATTCACACATTCATGTGCATTCTGATGGGAAGGACATAAGTATCCTAAGTTTATCAGCATTTTACTGCCTAAAGGGTTCAGAAATCATGGAAACATAACCTTCACTTGTATGGAGACTACTACTAGATTTTCCTGCTCAACTATTTAGTGCATAGAAGGAAAGTATACTTTGAGTTTTAGATGGTAATAGTTTTCTTTTAAACATAGGATTTCAACACCCAAAACAATTTCAGTCTATTTTTATCCTGAATCATGGCATTTCTTAGATATAAGATCGAAAAGCCTAGGGTACCTGTAGACCTAGCAACATATGATCTGATAGCTGCTCAACATTTTCTGAAATTTAATATCCAGTCCTTTAAGACACTATAGGATTCCGTCCTTCACAGAGAACCTCAGCTTCCAGAACAAATTCTTCAGAAAGCAACACTGAATAGAAAGACTGCTCGTTCAGTGAAAATTGTTCTCCTTGCATCAAAAGAGTTCAGTGAAAAAGGACCTAGTAATGCTTGATTTGTCAGTTAAGCAGCAGGGCTTATTATAAAATTTACCTTGTAGAAATTTGAGTATTCCTCTTTCAAAATTAACCCCAACTGTCTACTCTATTCAATTAGATATTTTACTCAGAAAAAAATTTCTTCTGTTTTCCTAAGTGCCTTTGTTGCCTTCTAAAAGATAATCACAGAAACATGGAATTAAGGTTGGAAAAGACCTCTAAGATCATGGAGTCCAACCATTAACTTAACGCTGCCATCTTGACCACTAAACCATGTCCCCAAGTGCCACTTCCACACATTCTGAATACTTTCAAGGATGGCGATTCTAACACTTTCCTGGCTAGCCTGTTCCAATGCCTGACCACCTTTTCAGTGAAGAAATTTTTCCTGATATCCAATCTAAACTACTTCTGGTGCAATCTGAGGCCATTTTCTCTTGTCCTATTACTAGTTGCCTGGAGAAGAGACCAGCCTCCACCTTGTTACAACCTACTTTCAAGTTGTGAAAGGGTCCTCCTGGCAACCAGCAACCCAATAAATTTACAAGAAAGTGAAAAGCTGACAAACAAAGCTGAATTTGTATGTACAAAGCATAACTTTCATGGCTTGCATTTTTCACTTCCTACTGTATTGAAAATTGGCAATAACAGGAATTTGCTTCATGACCATGGCTCTAGTTTAGTCTAAACAGGAACAGGCACACGGAACAACCCAGACTAAGCAACAGCATGATCTGAAGGGTCACCAGTCATTTTGCTACAGCAGTTTACACAACGAAGTTTGAGAATTCACTAAGGCAGTAAGCTGCCTCACATCTGCTAAGAACAGGCCAGTACTGAAGACACTTACTGGTCTTGTTGAGGATAGAGGTGTTGATCCAAGCCCAGGACTGGATAACTCATCATATATGCTTCTAACTGGTGGAGCACCACCTTTATCTTTATGCGAAGGGACTACTGGTTGTGGGGGAGACCCTCCTGCAATTCAAAGGAACAAGAGAAGAGCGTGAGAAAACTTGTAATTTTGCTTCGGTGCTACTTGGTCTTGAAACTTCAATAATAAATTCGGCCATGCTCTCATGTTGATTGTTGTTGAGACTGTTGATTGTTTCACTGGAGGTTTGGAAAGCCATCTGTCCTACAAAACTCTTCAGGTTTGAATGTTCCAGGTAGGAGCATCACATGTCTCTCAAACAACATCCTACAGAAGTACCATTTAGAACTTTCAGACCTCTTATTAACCCATTATATTCATTGTTTACATGTTCTTTCTCTGAAGTTCTGAGCATGGCTGTATCTTTCAATTTGAAGCCAGGGTAGAAATCTATTTTAATTGTTTCAGAGACTAACTTGCCTATAGTACAGACTCAAAAGCAAGATTTTTAAAAAATTGAGATATTCTACATGTTAAAAAACCATACCAAAATGCACAGAGACACTGCACATTACTGTCACATTCCCACTGTCCAAATTCCTTGGCTTCCCATCTAATCTCATAATAAATAAAAATGTAAGCTCTTTAAAGTAGAGACTAGCTTGCATATAGACAGGATGAAGTTAAACCAGCTGCCCTCCCATTTTGTAAACTTTGGGACACATCCAGTATAACAGAGAATTAAACTTCTTGAAAAAAATTGACATATCTTAACACTTTGTGTGGGTTTACCCGGGGGGGGGGGGGGGCGCGGCGGGGAGAAAGTAGTTTGCATCAAGTTTTCACTTACAAAATGTTTGGAAACCAAGCTTTTCCAAAGTACTCTTCAATCCTAAATTCTGAGATTCTAGACTCAACTCTGAACTGTTTAAGACATATAAGCACTGCTACTGTTACATGGAATAAATGTGCATTATGTAAAGCACTCTCCCATCAAGGCTTCCAGTTTAAGTGATGCACTTGATCACCCTCTTTGGGAAGTCTATGTTAGTATCTTACTGGCTCCCCTTTTCCTAAAATTGATACTCTGAGGCTGTAATAAACCCTTTAAAAAACAATTTGGTGAAATTTGCGTGGTTTCAATTTCATAAATATTTTCCTAAGAGGTTTGTTCCCAGACATATAAAGGCAGGTAGAGCAGAGCAAGAAGCAGAAGACAAACAAACCTCTACTTATGGAACATTTTAAGTTGGAAGGAACCTAGAAAGATCATTGAGTCCAATCGGGCCTGACATTCAAAGAAGAGAATATTTTATTAAGATAAATTCTTGCAGTACTTTAACCCTCAATTTCTCCTTCAAAATGACTAGCATATTAACACCATCAGATATTAAATTATGCCAACTGATTTAGTACAAAAGCCATGATCACCCATGACTCATCAGTTACTCACTCATTCTTCTCAGAGAAGAAAACAGACGTACAATACTAACATGGGTAAGAACTTCTCCTAGTCTGATTAATTAAGTGACTGAAGAGAAATGAGCATCTACAGTCCAGTCTAATGACAGCAGACATCAAGACTTTAGCTACAACCACTAGATACTAATTAAGAAGTATATTTTCAGGCTTTTTTCCTCCCAGTTTTTGTAAGTTTGACAATCTGTAAGTGACCCTTTAGAATTCAAAGAAATAGAAAAACTTCTGCAAAGAGATCAGCAGTTTGCAAAAGCTGCATTTAGTTTGCCAGCAGATATCTCTATTTTCAACATTGATGTACGTGTAATTGACTTGTTAAGAGCCATATAAATTGATACTGTATTAGGAGAGGTTCATGCTACCTTCCTTGTAAAACAAACTTTTCCTGATACCAAAACTGCCACATTTAAAACGTTTATTATAATTGATTACACTGAGTTCACCACTCATTCAATTAGTGGAGTTTGCTTATAGAGACATAAAACTATAAGGATTCAAGTCTGCAACAGCCATGTAGAATGAGACAAACCAATTTTTTGCTTTCAGGACAATTTTCCAACATTTAACAAATTCCAACCTGCAAGTAGTGGAGACCTTGTTTCCATCACACCAACTGAAGGGCCGTATAAAGCACGTGGCTGCGGAGTCACCGGTGCAGGTAAGTCACCCATCAAAAACCCAGGGAGAAACTGCGCACTAGTTCCTTGTTTTGGAGATATTGGGGAGCCAAGAGTCATTGGTTCAGCTCCTGAAAACAAAATTTTAAAACATGAAAAAGGCAAGTGAGCTAACTTTTTCCACTGTGGGCTCTATTAAAGAAACATAACACAAGATAGAGTAAGTGATTAAGACCACAGAATCCCAGAATCGCGAGGGTTGGAAGGGACCTCTGGAGATCATCTAGTCCAAACCCTCTGCCAAGGCAGGGTCACCCAGAGCAGGTACACAGAAACGTCTCCAGGTGGGTTTGGAATTGTCTCCAGAAAGGGAGACTTCCCAACCTCCCTGGGCAGCCTGTTCCAGTGCTCGGCCACCCTCACTGTAAAGAAATTCTTCCTCGTGCTGATATCGAACTCCTTGTGTTTTGGTTCATGGCCATTACTCCTCGCCCTGTCGCTGGGCGCCACCGAAAAGAGCATGGCACCATCCTCTTGCCACCCGCCTTTGATATATTTACATGTATTTATGAGATTGAAGCCGGTTTAATCATTCATTTTACAGGCAAGTCGAGTTTATCACAACCTCGCATTTTTCGCAACTACAAGCGGTGGCCGGTCGATTTAAACGCCGCTCCCCTTTCGCTCCACCCCAGCGCGAACCGCCCCTTCTTGCGCCGCCTGCCACGGCCCACTGCAGCTCAGGAGCACCCGCACTCCCCCGCCTGGAGCAGGGGGTCGGGCCCGGCCCCACTCCCCTCACGGGAGCGCGGGCAGCGCCGGGGGACCCACCGGGCACTCCCGGCCGGGCAGCGGAGCCCCCTGAGCACCGCCTGACAAAGCCGAAGCGCGGCGTGGCTGGGGGGGAACCCGCGGGCCCAGCTCACCTGCGGGCGGCAGCTCCATGGCGAAGGCGGCCATGTCGGCCCGGATGGCGGGAAAGAGGCAGCGGCGGCGGCTCCTTCCGGCGCTTTCGAACGGGACGGAGATTCCTGCCGCCGTCACTTCCGACCCGCCCCCCGACATGTTCTAAAAAGGGAGGGGGCGGGCGGAGCCCTTTTAGGGGCTGAGGTTGTCGGGGCCGGGCGTCAGCTTGTGCCGGCCCGTCGCCTCACGGCTCCGTGGCAAACGGTTCCCCCCCCGCGGAGGGCCGGGTCGCGAACAAAGCTGAAGGAACCGCGGTTACCGATACAGGGCCTGTCCTGGGTTGCTTCCATGGGCTGAGAACTCGGAGCAGCTTCCCCACGCTGCCTCCCCAGGGAAAGGGCTGGCAGTCATTGCCCATTGCCCAGGCTGCCAGCACCACGGCCACCGCCTCCCCTACTGCCGGGACAACGCAATGAGCTGTTCCCCCACGGACACGGGGGATCAATGACCACGTACAGGGAACAGATGCGGCAGGGTTGCCTAATCCCCCTATTAACGTTTAGCATAGAATCACGGCATGGGTTGGCTTGGAAAGGATCTTGAAGATCATCCAGCTCCACCTCCTGCTGTGGTCAGGGACACCTTCCACTATCCCAGGTTTGCTCCAAGCCCTGTCTAACCCGGCTTTGGACACTTCCAGGGATGGGGCAGTAGCAGCTTCTCTGGGCAGCCTGTGCCAGGGGCTCCCCACTCTCAGGGTAAATAATCTAATCTGTCTCTTTGAATCCATTCCCCCTTGGCCTGTCACTACATGTTCTTGAGCATGAGCAATTCATATTGAGAACAGGAGAGGTCTTGGTTCAGACACAAGGATGAGCTACAGTTCAAACTACTGGTACCAGGACAGAACACCAACCTTTAAACCAAACCTTTAAAATCACTTAACCACACAATTTATCCAAACACAGTGTTCTCTTTATTTTGTTGCATATTAATATATCAAATCATTAAGAGGTGGCATGAAGGCCACAAAATACTATTAAAATCTTGTAGAGATTTTTTTTAAAGCATGACATATTAAGACAGTAATTTCAGCCTGGGATCTCTCAGGAGGATCAAAATTACATACCCTGTGATGTCTGTTCTTTACATATGACGTGGAATGGAGTGAGGGGACAGTACGTGAGGACCAGATGTGAAGAAAAGACAGCAGCATGAGCAGAGACAGGTAATTATCAACATTTTTTGTATCTCTACCGAAATGATTTACATGAAAAAACCCCCGCTAGTTCCACAATTGGACTCATCATATTAATGCACTTCAAATCACCACTAGATGACAAACAATAGAAATATATGAAGCATTAAAGCATCCTATGCATTTTGAGCATCCTCAAAAGACCATCGTTTTAATTTAAAAAAAAGGAAAAAAAAGGCTGGCTAGCCCACAAAATTCAATAATATCTATAGTTGCAATATAATTTTAAAATCCAGTATCAAGGTACTTCATTATATGAACATTTTACTATCTAGATTTTACAACCAACTAGGAATGCACAGATTTGGAAAGAAAGAACTTATCTCAGTCATTTTACTTCCTTTCTCTATTGCTTGCATTTTCTGATGGTTCAGTAAGCAAACCAACATTCTATTGTTTTCTAATATTTCAAGGAAAACTGAGCTGTATCTTTTTATTAGTGCTCTGGTTTTAGGCAAAATTTCTCTGAAGGCAGTACAACACCATTTGGCCTTTTGATGACATGCTGTAAAAAACAGGGTCAAAGGAGGGTAAGAAAAAATATAGAGAGACTTGAAAATGCACATGTGAAAGGGGATTTCAAAATGACAGATTAAAGTACATCCAACATCTGTTCCTGTATAGTCAAAACAGGTATTTCACTTCTCCCTTTGGATCAGTCATGAGCGTTTATGCTTCCATTTGCCTTTACAATCTGTTCTTGGTACTTGTGAAGCTGCTCCATGAAGCCAGGATTTGGACAAGCTGCAGGCCTTGCATTTTTCACCAAGGAAAAGGCTCTGGCAAAGCTCAGTCCTTCTGAATTCATTAGAAAACCAATGACTACAGCTGCTGCACGGGAGACTCCTGCATTACAGTGAACCAGTACCACGCCATCCTCCAAGAAAGAAATTAAACATAGGTTGGGATATTCATTAGGTAGATTACAAGTGTAAGAAACTTTATATAAAATTCTTGTAAGACTTATTGAAAGCTCCTTGCTGAGCTCAAAGCAAATATTTACACATAGGAGTCCAAACACAGATATAAGCATAAGATATAGGCATGAAATTACCTATTTTTCTACACAAAATGCTTTATTATTACCAAATACATCAAATCCAATTCATACTGTAGCACTCTTTCTTCTCTTTCTTCCTGAGGTCTTACAGCAGCCCGTTCATGTAAAAACCACATTGCAGACACTTGGGATACTAAAGTATCTGATCTAATTGGGTGCCAATTTTGAAATAGATTTTATTAGCAATATGGAAAGGAACTTGACAGTATCTTGGTAAAAGGTTGAAGGCATAACAAGGCAGCAAACAGCTAGGCACAGAGGCAGATTTTAGAACATCTTGTAGTTCCAGTTGCATGTTTCTTGTGTACTCTGCAGGGAAGATTCTGGGTAATAGGGATCATGCACGGTAAGAGAAAAATTAGAAGAGATACCATGTGGTTTGCAACAGATCTCTCCCTTCCCATCACACCACTGGTACAACTAAGCTCCTTAACTGGGAACTAGGGTGCAAAATCCAAAAATACGCAACCTCCCATAAATTCACAAATGCTTCTTTTGGGGTTTGAATTCAGGCTTATCCTGAATTATATATAAAATTAATGGGTTTTATCCTACTTAAACATTTCCCACACAACCTTTGAGACACCTGAATGGCTCTTTTTAGACACTGCAAGTTTTGTTAAGAAATAACAAACCCAAACCAGCACAAAGACAACTAGACAATGTCTTAAGCATGTTTGCATGTCCTAGCATGTCTTAAGCAATGTTTGCAAGGCCCAGGCTTTGTGATGTTGTCATGTTTGTATGTCAGACTATGACCTGGAAAAGCATCAGTCCAAATTGTCTGCCACATGCCCCTTCGACATAAAAAGAAACCCCAGCACCTCCATATTCTGAATGAAAATACTGAAACATGACATTAAGTGCTCAGATACTTGAGGCTAAACAAAACTATTCTAGTTATAAACAGCCTGTTCTGTCTGCCCTTAACAGGCACAAGTTACTTAATTTTACCCAGAAACAAAAAGGTCTTTTAAGCACCAGGGTTCCTTTCCAGAAACTTAATAGTTTATGCTACAGATTTGGGAGCTACAATTATCTTGTATTTTAATAGACACACAGACCAGAAAATGGTTCCTGCTCCAAAAATCTTCCCGTTTAAATAACAAGACAAAGAAGTATGAAATTGAGTATTATTATACTTGTTGGAGAAATTACAAGCTAAGACTAGAAAAATGATGCACAATGTTATGACAGAGCTAGGAACTGAGTCTAAGCTCCTGCATCCCAGCACAGCAAATAAGGATACCACCCTTCCTTGCAAAGGAAATCACATCTCCTGTGCACTGCCTGCTGGATATTGCTCTCTTCATTCCCTTGCTCACATTCCCAGGGCCACATGTCCCCACACACACTTTGGCAGAGTACAAGGCAGATCTGTACATGTATTTCAGCTACCTGAGGATGTGCCAGTGGTGACCTGTAAATCCAGGATAATGACACTAAAAATTATGCCACTGCTAATGAAGCAATTGCTGAAGCTTATCCACTGTAAATTGGAGTAGTTTTTACTGATTTAATGGGAGTTATTGCAGACATAGCATACCATAATCCAGATCAATGTCTAGCAGAGGCACTGAGGGCAAATAATATGCATTGGAAGCAATTTTTCTTTTCCTTTGTACAGTTCATGCTTTATTTCCCTCTTTCACATTTAAGTTTTGATATATCTTTCTAAATAACTGGTTTGTTTTACACTGCCAAAAATTATATAGCGATACCCCTGAATCCTGAAAATTATTAAACATGAATGAATCTGAGCCATCATATTAAACCAACTTTAATACTAAGAATATTTATCTTTCCTTGCTAAAGCTCATTGCAAACAATTAATACAAAAATCAATTTGGCATGTCATTCTTAACTAATTTTGTATTAGCTATGAATACAGAATAAAAGTGAGAAACAGATTGCAAACAGGAAATTCATCTTTTTTTACCAAAAACTCCTGCTCTGATCCTGATACCCTAAGTTTTCCTGACCAGAAATGGCCTGTGGACTTGAAAACTGTTGGTTTTTTAAAAAAAAATTATGGAGAGAGAAACAAAATCACCTTCCCTCAACAAAAAAGGTGGTTATACAATGGTTATACACAGTGGATAAAAAGCCTCACTAAGAAAAGAAATTTAAAAGCATAAAGTTTTTAGTGAAGTTGAAAGCTAATGTAGTTCCTTATGGATCCATTTTATTTTGCAGTGAAACTGAGGCTTCTTCCTTAGGAAAGACAGGGCGAGCAATAAGGAGTGATGTTCATGAATAAGCAAAGATTTTCTCTTTGGAAACACAAGATTTCAGAAGTTTTATTATTAGGTACTAAACATGTAAAAAAGTATCCCTCATTCACAGTATTATGACTTGATATGGGTCACTGAATATGTCATGGAAAACCTGCCTTCCAAGTTGGAGCCTAGAAGAAAAGCTGAGTTCTGATCAGTATCAGAATTTGTACCATGGTGTCTAGAGACTCGAGCCATTACAGTTTTAGAAAAGTGAATCCTGTTACAAGTACCCAGTTGGCAATGACTTACAGAACAGTGCAAACTTCACTTGCATCCTCAAATTCACATGCTCCCGTACTTCCTTCATGGAGTTAACCATGTTCTAGAAATAATTTCTCGATATATCATGTTCTCTCACCAGTGAACATCTTTTCATCCCCCATTTAAGGAGATGAAACAGTAGTATCTCTGTGGTTACTTAAACAGAAGAGCACTTCACAACACAATTTAACATAAACTCTTTTAACACTATTTTGACAAAGCAAATAAAGTAATTCAAACCACCTAGAGATCTGTCTCTGTATACCACTATCATGTGCTTATTGAACTGATCCTAGAGAACAGCTATTCCACCTATTACCTTCTCTTTCATCCACCTCTTCCATCAGAAAACTACTAATGTCGTTGTAAAAGTTTTCCTGTAAACTCCTTAACCTATAAAATAGTAACTGAGATATAAACACGAGAGGCAGAAAGCAAAATTGTGCAGTTGTGAATGGCAACTCTCATTTAGAAATGAACTGGAAACTGTAATTAGAAACCCTGAAAAGGTAATTTAGTGACAATATGTTATCACATAGCTTGTAAATTATAAATGAGAGAAGGAAAGAACACTGCGACACAAAGAAAACTGGGGCAAGATCATCTTTTATCCCAATCTACATTAACAATGAACCTGATAGATATGGTAGAATGACATGGCAGAATTATTGCTATAGATATGGCAATAATATTTGGTTGTTGAGTTATAGTTTAGATACCAAAACAATGGTTGTCGTAAGTGACACAGTAAGCCTGAATTTAACAGCTCTGAGTTGGGCATGTTCCCGGCTACACATAACTCTGCCAAGGAACCCCAGAAGGGTTTTTCAGCCTATATTCTATGTCACATCCTTTCAGGATTTTGTGAGTACTTAAACAACTTTTGGCCCTAAGACTACTAACACATTCTTTAATATTCTTGGTATGTGTGTGGATTCACAGCATCTTCTTTGAGCAACCTGGTCTAGTGAGAGGTGTCCCTGCCCATGGCAGAGGGTTGGAGCTAGATAATCTTTAAGGTCTCTTCCAACCCAAACCATTCAATGATTTTATAATGAAAAGCACAAGAATGGTGAACAGCTGATGATAAGCCACACAGATCTGTAAAAAGCCTTGTTTCTTGCTTCTAATCCAGGCTTCTTATCCAAAACATCCCCAATGGATAAATAAATTTTCTTCATTTCCTTCCTTCAGGGTAGTGACTTGGATTTAGGATACATTTGTGTACTCTAAAGTCAAGCCCTGGTCCAACTGTATTAAAGAAGCATTTCTCTAAAACTCAAGACAGTCATACTGAAAAAGAAATGCCAGAGGGAATGAAGATTAACAGCAGTGCCATGTCTCTAGGAATGCTTAGAAATTACTTGGATTTTCTATTTAAAATTTAAAAAGACAATGGCAAAACTATTCATTTGGTACTGTATTTTCTTTTATCAAAAGAAACTGCATTAGTTCTTAGGTAGTGTTATAAATAATCTAAACAGGATAACTACTAACATTAATTATTGATAGACCGTACCTGGATCTTGGCTTTCTCAATAAACTCAAAACATTCAGGGAAATAGGAGGTAATATCAGTTTCTGGAAGGTCCAGAATGGAAATGGTCTTGTATATAAAGTCATTGAGGAAGGCATTTTGGATTCCGTATGCCACATTTAGAACGTGAGTGACCTAAGCCAAAAAAACAAAAGAAAAAAAAAAAGAAAAAGGCATTTTCTGAAGACAGCAAGCAAAACGAGCAGTAACAAGGGTGAATTAATCTTTAGGAATACACCGACTCTACCTCACACTGATGCAATGTTCAGTTTTACATACATATGCTGTCTATGGTATGCTTTTCTCCAAGGAAAGTTTCAAAGTGTGCTAAAACATACTGTGATAAATCTCAAGGTTTTTCTGAGAGGAAATGAAAAGATCAATGCTCAAACACAGACTCAAAAATGGATTTTCAACAGAAAAGGGAGTTTTCATCACATGGCTGGAAAATAAAAGAGAAAGCAATAGGAATGTGAGCACAGACCACCCAATAATCGCCCAAATTTCAAGTCTGCTCTAACCCATCAGTTTAACTTTCCTTCTGGTTAGCTACCAGAAACATTTGCTGAAGCAGAAGGATTTCAGAATAAACTACACCTGGTCTTGGCACTCGACATCCCCTCTTGGCCTCCTGCCATTTGTGCTCTGTCCAGGCTACAGCCAGGTCGTGGGTTATTTCAAGTTACAGTAAAGTAACATTTAGATGGCACCAGATGCGAATCTGGTGCGTGCCCTGTCCTGCAGAACCATCACTGTTCCAAGGCCTTATCGCCCCATTACTGCAATAGGGAAGAGTAAAAAGACAAAGTTTTGGGACAGACTTGGAGAAGCTGCTTTGTTTTTCTAGTTTCATTAATCCACATAAGGCAAGGGGTAATGGTGCTGCTTAGTGTCAGAAGTGGAAATACATATGGCAGTGTAGGAATCTGTTCCATTAAACAGCTCCAAACAATCATCGCTCTTGCAGGGAAGCAAGAAGCAAGTGCCATAAACTAAAACGTAAGTTCTACCTCAGCATGAGGAAGAACTTCTTTAGATTGAGGGTGGCCAAGCACTGGAACAGGTACCCAGGAAGGTCACAGAGTCTCTCTGTCTGGAGACATTCCAAACCCACCTGGACACGTTCCTGTGTCACGTGCTCTGGGTGACCCTGCCTTGGCAGGGGGTTTGGACTAGATAATCTCCAGAAGTCCCTTGGAAGGTTCTAGGATTCTCTGAAAGCATTTCAGCTTCTCGTGAAGCCAACAGAAACCCATCCACCTGCAAACGGAGCAGCCTTTTGAAAATGCAAGTGGAATACAGTTTTCCTCAGATTTGCTAGAGAATATTTTAGAATTTTTAATTTACAGGAGAAACGCACTGTGCGCATTACGCGAGATGCATTTGTACGTCCATGTAACGTTACCTTATGCTTTCTCATCGTCTCCAGGTCGTGAGCTGCATCCTGCGACCCTACGAGGAAAGAGAGAGCCTGCCCGTTGCTGCGCTGAGCCCCTGCCCGGCCCTGCGTCCCCCTCTCCGTGCCCGCCGCCCCCAGCCCCACTCACCCAGCAGCAGCCAGGGCTTCACCACGCCGACCTGGAGGTCGGCGCTGAGGTCCTGCACGAAGCCGCCGCCGGGCGCCGCCTCCTCCTCCTCCGTGTGCAGGCAGGCGCCGCGCCATGTCTCGACGATCCTGCGGCCGGTCAGCGTCGTCACGCGGGTGCGCTGCTTCCGCAGGTTGGCCCTAGAGAAGCTGCGGATCTCCTGGGCGAGGGAGTGCATGGCGCCACTGCTGGCACCGCTCCCCACCGACCGCCCCGCGCCGGCCGACCGCCGCTGACGGAGCCCCGGGGGCGGTGCCTCGGCAATGGCCCGGCCCCACCTCTCGTAACTAAAGCAGCCTTTAGATCGACAAGGCAGCCCTCCAGGGCCCTGCTGTTTTGGAGAACAGGCCCTGCAGCAACGCCTGTCTGACTCTAATTGGGACCTGCTTGTCGGGAAGCATGGGAAACATTATAAAGAGCTAAATGGAAAATACTAGAATTAAATATCTTTGGGTTATTTTTTCCCTAGAGTAGTTTGACTAGTGACCAAAGACTAAACAAAATCAGCTTCTTATGTTTACCAAAGAGGCAAAATGAAGAAAAGGAAGGCAAGGTAAGGCTGCATCCCCCTTATTCCCAAACGACTTAGTGCCTGTTTTCATGTATTCTCTGTAGTGTACAATTTGTAATGTTCCACAGCTGGTACATAGTCATAGAATCACAGTATCGTTTGGGTTGGAAGGGACCTTAAAGATTATCTCATTCCAACGCCCCTGCCAATGGACACCTTCCATTAGACCAGGTTGTTCCAAGCCCTGTCCTGGCTTCCAATGCTTCCAGAGACGGGGAATCTGCAGCTTCTCTGGGCAACCTGTTCCAGTGCCTTAACACCCCACAGTAAAGAATTTCTTCGAGGTACTTATTTTCCCTCTTTCATTTTGAACCTGTTTTTTCTTGTCCTATCACTGAGATTCCTGATAAAGAATCCCTCTTCTTTCTGAAGGATCAGAATAATCCCTTCTTCTGTTAAGTTCTGTTAGGCTTCTGTTTGGTTTCGGTCTGGTGGAAATTAAGAGAATAAAGAGAGGGTGATTTCCGGCAATAAAAGGATCTTCTTTAAAAGGATCTTCTTCAGAGGTATAGGGAGGTCCATGAGTCTTTGTTCCCCATTGCTACAAGTGGACTGTGCTTCACAGCAGTTGACTTAAAACAATAATGATGCAGAAGTTGATTTGTTTGGGTTTTGTTAAGGCCTTATCAGTTATTTTGGTGAAGTTGATCAGAAAGGAAGCAATGGAGAGCTTTAGGTCTGTGGCCCAAACCAGCAATTACATAGAATTTCATGGCTGTTTCAGAGCTGTATTGGCTCACTATAGCTGCCTCTGTGGAAGATAAGGATATTAAGGCATCTTGCAAGAATGCAGAGAGCCTTGAAGCACAGTGCCTAGACATACTTGGGCAAGAATAAGAAACATTGTATGCAATGTAAACCCTGGATGAAACTTGATAAGAAACAGGAAACAAAACTAGCAAAAAATGAAAGCCAAAGCTTGCTAAAGCCAGTGAGAAGATAGCTGAAACAGCTAACAAGAGGCTGCACATGCCTAGAAGAGAAAAGTGAAAAGGGCATGGCGATGAAGATGTCCACATTTCATCAGGAGACCACCGAGGATAACGCGGAGTCTTCCTCAGTGTGGCCATTAGGGTACTAACGATAATAATGACTTGGAAGAAATAGTTTGCATAACCACACCTTTTCTAAGGAAAAGAACGAATATGCATGAAATGTAGCCATATACTGTAGTTTGCTGTTGTCTTGGGTTGGGTAGCCAAGAGATTTGTATTCTATTTCATCTGTTGTAAAAGCAGATATTTCTTTATCTCTTGTAACTCCAGGGGGGAGGGGGACAGATGCCTTCTGATAATGGGCCAGCTGTTAAAACCAGGTGTGGCAGTGTTTCTTTTCTCTTTCACCACCCATCCATCCTCCAGGGAGATATCTGCTGATAATGGGCCATTAAGGCTTATCAATGACATGACACATTACATCATCCTATTTTGAGATGCTCCACCCAGTGTGGGGGGACCAATTGTTCCTACGTGGATAAAAACTGAGACTCAGGAACAGCAGGCATCTGTTTTTTTCCACCAGAGGAAGACCAGACCCATCTCGCCATCACTGGACTTTTCCTACTCCATTATCTGTACCCCACAGAACCTCATCTAGTATTTATTTGGACTGCTTCCAACACCCTTACCAACAGGGTGTTAGGTTGTATCCCTGACTCTGTCAGGATTTTTTCCAGGACTTCTGTTTTGCTTGCTTGCTTGTCTTTGTACTACTGCATTTGTATTTTGTTGTGGTTGTTGTTGTTGTTTTTATTCCTATTAAAGAACTGTTACTTCTATTCCCATATTTTTCCTGAAAGCCCCTAATTGCAAAATTATAATAATTTGGAGGGGGGCGGGGTGACATTCTCCATTCCAAGGGAAGCTCTAGCTCTCCCTGGCAGACAACTGTCTTTCAAAACCAAGACAGCTGTGTGCCTGGTTGTGTGCTGTTAGGAGAAGTGATCCCCACGCACCTGGTGTGCTGAAGAAAGCAGATACCCACTTCTTGGACTTTGTCTTGGTAGTGTGTCTTGGCCCAGTTTGGGGTGATTCAGCCTTGTGTCAGGAAATTTGCAAGGCCTTAGCAAAATTTGCATCCTCCCGTTAGAGTAACCAGGTGCTTTGTAGCAAACTTCTGGCCCGTATGAGTATGGGGTGTGCTGTGAAAGCATTTGTAAGACTAAGACAAATCTGTAATGATACCTTAAGTTTCAGCTTTCATGTTTTTCAGATTCTGTGCTGCCTAGGGGTGTAGTTCTGAGCCTCATATTAAATGTCAGTCAGCTCTCTTCACAGAGTAGGTAGACAAAATGAATGCTTTTCCTGCTGGAGACCAAGGACAATAGGTACAAGTTTCAGGCCCAAAAGCATAAACAATGGTGGACTGAAGAGAGAAGACAAGAAGGATGGAACTTCATAATCTGAAGCTATAATTAAACCCCAATATGCAAATGGACCAAAACATATAAAAGACCTCATGACTGGTCATCCATTTTGTTACCATTTTGAATCCACTTTGGGTGTAGCCCTGGCCAGGCTCTTGTACTGCCCAAGGTGTATCCTTTAAGGCCTTTCAGTAAATGCCTGCTTTATTCTCTAGCTCTGTCCAATCTCTGCTCCAGATCATCCTTCCCAAGGCATCAGCAAGACACTCACAATTAATAATACAACGATGTGTTGTTCCTTGATCTCAGAGGAGGAAGATGCAATAGGTGCGGATGCAGAAAGACAGCTGATTCCAAAGTAATGGATTCATTTTCTGCTAGGGATGTTGATCCTTGTTATAACTGCCTTAAACACCCGGGGTCCCTACTGGACAAAAAAGAACCCCTGTGCTGCTCTTATGTCTCTGAAATCCAAACATACTGCAAATGTTTATATGCAGAATTATTATTTTATTATTTAGTGTGTCCCTTCATGTCGTAAGCATTAGATCTCGCTTGAATATTCATAGACACTATTTCTTATAAAGCAGGTATTTCCATGATGATGTCAAGTTGTTAATACTGTTCATTACAGGATAGAAGAGAAGATAATAGTGAATTAGAGTTTAAAACTGGGATTTCAGTTCACAGATGATTTCCTATATTCCTCTTGCATGCTTTCATGAGTGTAGAAGACTTCTCTAAGGGTGTGGCAGGAGCTGGATGCTTTCTCTACTTCCTTAGCTGAATGTATTTATGGTGTTTCTGGATCTTCAGGTTTTGAACAAGCTACATATCAATGCAAATGCAGTAGTTTTAAGTAATTTTTAATGTTATGATTCTTCTGTTTTGTCTGTCAAGAAATTCAGCAGAATCTGTTCTATGGGTATAAACTAAGAAATGTGTACTGTAATTACTAATTATTACAAAAAACAGCCTGTATGTATTTAAAGAGCTCATATGGCAGTACATCATCCTCTCTGCTGTATCTATTTCCTTCGACTATTATTTTCATCTAGGTACTGCCTGTACTTATTGATGCAAAAGAGCTGGCTTCTATCAGAAAAGTGATAACCAGACATTTCAGATAGCTGACTTTGAAAAACCAGCCTTGAACTCTGAAAAATGCATATGTTAGAGGGTTGAGCTAGATTGTAAAATGCACTGAAAATTGACAGTTGATTCTTAAGTTGGTAATTTAACTGGAGAACTGAACCCTAATTAGTACACTAATTACATCACATTTCAAACTGCATTTACAGGATGACTTTGAGGAGTAAGAGAAATGGGGGAGAAAATCAAACTATTGCCATCTAATATCTAGTTCTAATAATGCCTCTGCTTCAGACTCTATGTTCCTTGGTTTAAAATAACAGAGAAGTTGAAAATAACTCTGTGCACCAGTTGGTGACTGGATAACTCATGAATGTAGTGTGGTGATGAGAAATGCAAGTGTGATGGTGAAATGCATGAGGAGGTATTTAAAACAGAGAGAAGGAAATAATAATGCCATTATATAAAGTTCTAATAAGCCTTTTTGGGAGTGCATTGTGCTATTTAGGGATGACAGTATTAAGGAAAGTTGATCTCATACTGGAAACAAGTGCAAAGAATGATTTAAAGCTTAAATTGCACTGCATGTGTCAGACTTGCATCAAAGCACTCTGTGGACCCCTTGGGACAGGCAGCTCCAGTCCATGATAACTTGGGAGGGAGCAGCCTCCTGCAGGGGGACTATTTCACCCCCATTTATGCCAAAACACACATAAACACTTCTAAGTGTACCCATTTCATACATTCCAGCATGCTGTCTCCTAGACAGCCTGGAGGTGCTTAGCTGGAGCAGTCTTGGTTTCAGCTTTGCAAAGTCATCAAGACATGATGCCTACTCCTGCTGGCTTTTCCCTTTTTGAAGCAGTTAGGAGTCACCAGCTCAGGATCATTCACACCCTGAGAAACAGGGCAAGATAGTACATGGGAGGATGGCTGGAGTATGACATGCTCCCATTTCCCTTCAGTGGCATATCTCTGCTCCATGCCATTTCCTTCATGTGGAGAGGTTTTGGCTGAGAGACAACGACTCCTTTGTTCTCATCAGGTTGTTTTTCATCCTTCAAATCTGCCAATATCTGGTAGGGAAAGAATATTCTGGAAGAGAACTAGACTCTCAGCAATGCTGATGGAGAGTGATTGGTCCTCTTTTCCAGCTTGGTTGTGTACCTTTGTCCCACATCCTGAATGAGGATGCAGATATTAACTCCTTTGTTCTTGTATCCAGTAACATGCCTGGAAAATCTATTGTAAGTGGAATCCTGACTGGAAAGTGAGATTTCAAAAAGCTAATGAAGTGCAGACAAAATCTTGAAGTGCTATTTTATGAGGAAAAATGTATTTGTAGCAAGGCCTCTTGCAGAACTTAATATAGTGAAGAGTGAAAAGTCCGCAAGGATTCTCAGTTTTGTATACTGAGTTCATTGCTGTGGTGAACAGTGAAGGCCTAAGAAATTTTAAGTTTGTCAGTTATTGAGGGGTTTGAGGGTTTTTCCTAGGATGGCAGGAATAAGGGGTGAAGGCAGGGGCAGATTAAGTATATAGCATTTTAAATGTGTTGCTGTAGTAGCTGGACTAAATGGGAAGCAGGACCATGCTGAAGGCTGTGTACAGGAAGTTAACAGGGCATTCCTGCACAAAGGGCTGCAGTTACACATACTGTGACCTGGTTGTTGGTGAGCCAAGCTTTGCTGAAAGGTGTTAGTTTGTTCTGGATTTCTGGATCTGCCAGTTTGTAGCACGTTGGAAGTGCTAGACCCTATTGGCTAAACAAAGTGCAGTTACTTTGCGGGAAAAGGGTAAAGCCAGAGTTGGTGGGAGTCATCTGTACATATTTTTGTGCTTTGTTTCTTCATAACTGTGCTGCTCATGTACTGCTGCAGAGGGTTTTGAACTGTAAGGGGAAGTATATATCTTAAGCACACATTTACATATACTCTCTCCCTATATTCCTTTGGCATACAAATTAAAGCATCCATTAAAACCATGCTGCTAATGTATGCTGCATCATTCTTGACCAGCTTTATCTATGCAGTGTGTTAGGTAAAAGCAGATGATGCATCTTGGTCAAGCCCAGAAACAGAGCCAGTTCCTCAGTTTTTTGGAGTTTGGGAGACTGTGTCTAATTCTGATAAGGTGCAATATGGAAGCCCATTCCAGACAGCTAAAGACTGGAAACAGGCCCAATGGTTGCTAATAATATTATTAAGTCTGTGAACCTTCTTCAAACACTGCCTTTTATCCCTGGCCTGAAGGGTAGGCAGCTGCTCTTTTGTTAATATTTTATTTCAAGCAGCATAGTTTGCTGGTTTTTATAAAGCTATCCTGAGCCAGTGGTGTTTCCACTGGCATATCTTCTCATATTCCTTCAGGGAAATCTCCCCAAAAGGAAAGTCATGCCCATGACCAAAGGCATGGCCCTACAAACACCAGAGCATTCCCCTCTGCTCTCACCACACTTTGTGAGCAATCCATATAAATGAGCAGACAGATTCACTGATCTAAAGATGTGTTTTTATAGTGTGCCAGGGATTGTGCTTGATGAAGAGCACTGAGGAATAGGGGAAGCTGAAATATTTGGTAGCCAACAGGAGTATCCCTGGGGACCTGTTGGTATGAGGAAGATCTGACAATATTCGTGTCTATGTTACATAAGTAGGATCTGAATTCTACTCCCATTTGTGCCCAACTTTCTGTTCTCCAGGTGGACTTGGACTTGCTTCCCTGCAGTCATGTGTTAGCAGAGGTAGATGAGGATATATATACATATATTTATATGTGTGTGGGTGTATATATATATATACACACACATATAAATATATATATATATATATATAAATTGTTCATCTGTTCATGTAGCTTGGTGTAAAACCACGTATGTCAGCTCAGTAGTAGTTAGGCAAAGTTAATCAGGGAGAGGAACAATATCAAGAGACTACAAGAACTTTTTAACAAAAATGCACGTGTATGAAATACCTTCCATTCAGGCCGGCTGCTCAGCAAAGGAGTGATGAGTAACTATGCAGTTAGCACAGACCATCAGTCACTTAGGCAGTTTTTCTCCACCTCTTGTGTGTTATTTCCTTTTAAGTATTCCTTCACTTCTGAAAAACCAACCTAAGAGAAGTTAACCTTGCAGTAAAACCTGAAAAAAGCCTGTAAGGGTCAGGACTCTCAAAAATAAATAAGACAATAAGATTCACTTAACATAAGTGAGTTTCTGTAATGCTTTCAAGTCCTTCAAAACCTGAAATGTGGTTTTCTTTCTCTATTTTAGGTGGCAGATGTGAAGTAAAGGGTTGTGATTTTTCAGTGGTTATTATGACTGCTCTTAATTTGTTGGGGTTTTTTTTTGTCAGAATACTCAAATTTCCATTTTGTACCTCAGCTTTTAACAGTCTACAGCAAAAGTGCAATTAATCCATTTCACAACATTTCTGTTTCTCTACAGGTTTGTTTCAGTAGTCATTTGAAGACAGGAGATCTTTAAAAAATCCACAGAAATTTCTCTTGCTGCGAACAACAAGCCTAAAGCCTCAGAAATTAAAATCAAAGAAGGTAAAAATCAAATTTTATTTCAGAGTTCTTGGAGCCTCTTATGTATAGCTTTTGTTAATGTGTAGCTTCCTCAGGTGTAATAAAATAGTAATATTACCATTTGTTTCAGGAAGCAGAGCAAGGGTTTTTTTTTTGTTTCACAGAGTTCAGGAAGGAAACCATTATAACTTCTAGTCAGGATCATAAAATCGTAAATACAGTAGGAAAATTATTTTATAGATTAGTGTAGTTAGGCACGTAAGTAGTACCTGCTCTTACTGTTCATCATGAAGAGATGCATTCTATAAGTATGGTAAAGGTGAAGTGGAACATGCATAAACACAGCATCCCACATCCTGAAAAAAAATACTGGAGAATACTCTTCATACCCTTTTTTTGCCTTACCATATCACAAACATTGCATTATACTTGATATGTGTGCTGGAAGCAGTTCCCTGCAGAAAGGGAAGGAAAATTAAGCTGTCCAATCCTTGTGTCTTTCTATGTCTGTAGTTTGATCCAGCCAGCCCAGAGCTGTCTAATAACTTCCATTCCACTCACAAGAAGAGAACTAACTTTCCTTTTTCTCTCAAAAAATTGAGGCAAGACATGACCTATGTATTTCTTTAAATTCCTGTATACAAGACACAGTTAAGCTAAGTGAGCCTTTGCTACAGGACCCTAGACGTTTGCATAGGTTCAGACTTCTGACACATTCATAAAAGAGAAGTAGATCAACAAGTATTAAATGCAAGGCAGTGTCTCTGGCTCACAAAGTCCCTGAGCTGCAACCTGTTGGAATCTGAGATTACACTCTGCAGAAGCAGTGATATGTGCTTGTTCTCATGCTCTTCCTCAGTGCTCCATTCTTTGGCCACAGGACAGAGACAAGATACTGAATTTGATGGGCTGTTAATCTGCCCATGTTCTTAGGTTTTTATTTTCCTTCTAGTCAAGTGAATAATAAAAATAAGTAAGATCAACCTGATAAAGTTTAAAAATTCCATAAAATCATGTTTTATTTACATAAATCCCTGACTCCAGAGGCTACATCTGTGAACTGGAAGAGAATGCAAATTGTAGGTGACAGAGTAAAGTGAACTTGTAAATAGTGTTGATGGGAAAAAACTATGTTATCCAAGTTTGTAATGAGATATAACGTATGTCAGCAAATGTTGCAGCCACGGGGCCTGTGAGGCCTCCCTGGCGGTCAGTGGCCTAAGATAAGAAAATGCGAAGTCACAATGAATGGCCAAAAAGAAACCCCTTGCCGCCTTCGGACCTCTCTTATCTCTCTATAAGACCATAGGTCACTTTGTACCCCAACTCACCCTATTGGTCCACTTTTCAAAACCCCTCCACCCTATATAAACCCCGAATCTTGCCCTGCTAAGTGGGAAGAGCTGTCCCTGGAACCCTCCGAAGAGAATGCCAATAAAGACCTCTGAGGAAATCTACACGGCCCTTCTCTCTCTCTCCGCGTCTGCCAGGGCTGCTTAGCAAGCAAGGCTGAATGTCACTGAGAGCTGAAATTAACTGCTGAGAGCTGAATTCACTAAAAGCTGCTAAGTTTGCCTGAGGCTGGATACCTTGCCGAGGCGTCGGGTTGAGTGGTTCCTAAACAGTACCAGTCTATCCGGGACTCCTATGGCTGTCGGGGTCGGACAATTTTGAAGATCCAGCCTCAATAAGCAAAGATAAATGGTACTTCTGGGATTTTTTTTTTTTCTGTGAGGACTGAGATAGATGCATCAATATTTGGAGGATAGCTGAAAGTATTTGAAAATACTTTTCAGTGCTTTTCAAAAGAAGAAAACCGGTAACTTAAAAGAAAGACATTTCTAGAAAAGAGGTGACATCCTAGAATACACCCACATAGGCACACACAGAAAAAAAAAGAATTTTTTTAATGGTATACTCCAGAGTCAAAGAATGACCCAGACTGACCTAAACTGTCTCTTAGTGTTTAATTCTTTTTTTTTTTTTTCTTCAATAACAAGACAGACTGAAAGGTCAGGGGGTTTTTAATTATGCTTTCTATTTGGGTATTTCACTAAAAAATGTACAGAAGTTTTTTGCTTGAATTCAAAAGCTGTTCTTAATCTTACCTTACTTTATCATTACTTTTAAAGTAGGCAAAAGTTTCCATTCTGATTGCCTATTAAAGTAATGTATTCAATATTTTATTATTTTTATTATTTTTATTTGAAATTAATTTCTATATGTAGAATATAAACGAAGTTCAGGATGATATAGCCATGTTTTCTGATTTACTTTAGAAAAAACTTGTAAATCATTTCAACTTAACCTAATGGTAGAAAACTAGATTTGGGTGCCATTATAAATGGATTTGATGTAATTAATTTACTATCTTGTTAACATCTTAATTAGAAAGATTTCTTTCCTTTAGAACTATCTCGTAAAAACAAGTCATAAACAGTATTTCCATTCTTCCTTTTCCATCCCACATTTTAAACCACAATTTCAAAATCACCAAAAGCTCATCGAAGGACAGTCCTCAAATGTCAAAGATTTCCATTCAAGTTTGATTGACAGGACAAATGTCCAACCAAAAAGGCCAGTATTTGGAGTACCAGTAAATGACTCTTTGTGAGCAGCACTGAGTGTTCTTGGCTTCATCTTAATATTAAAACCTCACAATTTTTCATAAGATGTAATGGCTGTTTTCTGTCCAACTCTAAACAATGAGCTTCATTAATTGAAGCAGATGAAATCTCTGATGCTACTTTCCTAATGGCATTCCTTGTTAATTCCTCATTAATTCTGCAAGTTGTACAAGAGACTACTTTTGACATGAACACTATGAAGGGAAAAGATTTTTCTGGATTAGACATGATTATTTTGTGTGAGTAACACTTGCTTGATCATTAACGATTTCATTATCAACATCAAAAAATATTGCAGGGAAAACAAACTGAAACAAACCCAGAAGATATATATATATAATGAGTTATACCTATAAGCCAAACTTTTTTTCAGCCATGTTAAAAGGTATTTATGCTACTCGCATCCTTTAAAAAAACCCTTAAAACTAAAAAACTGTAAACATTACAACAACAGTAACAACAACTACAACAACAAAATCCTAAACATTTTATCACTAAAGAAATATATGTGGAAAGCTCTAAATGCAGTAGAACTAATCTGTGTTAGGAAATCCACTAGTAATAATTGGTATAGATCATCTGATTAATGGTTTTATTACCTGTGAGAAATCCTTCAAATTGTGTTTTTGTTATTTCACAGTCTGCTTTATAAGTCTTAACGGTATTACTTAAGTTGAAAAAACAAATTTTAAATACACAAAATACAAGTTGTTTGACTCATCTGTGCAAGCAATTTCTTTGATACTAGTCCTCTGCTTCAGCAAAGGAAGTCGCGCACTGTTTACCTAGAGAGCAAATCGTAAGGAAATAAGTATTTTCAAAGTACTCATGCTTCCTGTAGGAAAAGTACTGTACCAGGTTCCCCCCAAAGCAAAATTTTCTGCATTTTATTTCAAAGAAGAACTCAAACTAGGCTATTTAAACAGCTAAAGTTAAGATGCAGATTTATCCCATGTTTTTATTGAGTGATGTCAGTTTGATGGCTGCACATAATTTTTTATTGTGGCAATCCTAATAACCACTGAACTTCAGTTCTTAGCTACAGTTATTTGAAGTAGGAGCACTCCTTGGTGTTCACAGCGTTATCCTGTCCTTCTACCTTTCTCCCCACACAGGGTTTCACACAGCATATTGGGATAGACTTTTGTCATATCATATTCCATCTCTGGTCTAAGTTGTATATTTCTGTGCTGTGTGAAACAACAGGGGGTTTTATACCCTCAAAAATTAATATTTCTTTGTCAAATGGAAAAAAACATTACAGATGGAAATGTGGAAGATAACTGTAGTGGTTTTTCAGTCTTTTTCCCCAGTTTGATCATAGGTGTGACAATCTGTGTCATTCTTCTGTACTAGCTTGCTTTTTGACACACATTTTATCTACAAAATCTATCATTACACTGTTCTGTCACATTTAAACCTCTAACTTTTAAAGATCCCCATTGACTGGTAAAAGTGATTCCTATAAACAGGAGGGGAAACCCCTTCATTCTTTGGATGTTCCTTGATTCAGCTTTTCCTCCCTTAAATGTAAAGTAAGTTTAAGGCAAGGATTTTTATATTTTAGTCTTTGCTGGATGGATCGTAAAACTATTGTATTTAAGGAGGGATGTGCTATTCCACTGGGCTCTCATGAGAGAAAGGGAGAGGAAGGGAGAAGATGAAGTAACCTCTAATAGGTTATTTTTGTACATTTACAGCTGTGGCCACTACCCCATTAATCTAGGACAGAAGTGTAACACAGGCTGCAGAAAGTAGATCAGAGCACCAGAGCTTGTATATGCCTGCCAGAAAAGGTTCTGTAAGTACATGAAGATAGTTAAACTTGTAGGCCCAACAGAAGCCCTCCAGTTTTCCTGTGTGCTGGAACACCATAATAGGGTTTTGCCATCTGTATTCCAGCATCAACGCACAATATTTTGAATCTGTCCCAGTTTCAAAGAAGTCAGAGATTGTCTTTGCAAACTGAGTACTTGTGGTTTATTCTGGTCAGTGGGCAGTTTAGCATAGGCTAGCTCATCTTTGTGACAAAGATCTGAAGGCCATTAAGCATTCTGTTGATATTTAGTGGCCTCATAGACATCTTGGAGATCACCGTTGGGTATTCTTGGCTCTTCAGCCAAGGGAAACTTTCAGGGAAAACTGCAAATAAAATGCCTTTTCTAATCCAGGTGGACTCCTAATCCAGTGCTCTTTCTGATTTCAGTATTTCCCAGAAGATTTTTAAAGCTGGTGCTGTAATGCCTGCTTAGAAAGCTAATTTAAGGTCTACAACTGTATCCATTCAAGAACTTAATTTAGTTGTTAGAACTTAATTTAATTAAATTAACTTAATTTAATGAGTTGTCAGCTCATTCTGACAGCCCTCCTAAACTTTGTTCCATAGCCAGTGGTAAAAAGTCTAATCCACTTTCTCAATGGTTTCTGCAGGAGTTAATTGTAATTCTAACTCTGAAACTAAACAATTAGATCCTGATCAGTCTTCTGCTCTAAGAGTAACCAGTACCTCAGGCTGGAACAGGCCAAATCTTAGCCCACCAATGCCCTCTAAGCTCATTCTGTTTAGCCATGCTGATAACTCATATGAAACAAATTTCTTCATGCAGTCCCAAACTTCTATAGCCAGGAGGCTGACATTTGATTAGCCAGTTAAGCGTCATGGGTTAATCATGGACCTGGGACATGCTGAGAAACCTGGCTCTCAAATCCTGGTAACAGCCTGCTTCTCTACTGATTGATGCTCATTTATACAGTGTTGGACTGGTTGTCCTGGAGCAGAGTTGTCATACTTGTCCCGCCAGCATGAGCAGGAGTGCTCATGCATTCTGAAACTGGCAGGTGTCTGCATTTCACGAAAGAATACCTGCTATGGTAGTCATCATCTGTTTCAAAACTACTTTGCACACCTCTTTTATGTCCTCCCTCTACCACATTCATGTTTTTTTAAGTTCAAATGTCTGGTATCTTGGAGCGACTGCTGTGTTCATATACAACCTCTGCTTGAAGGATGCCAAAACACATAATTGAACAGGGACCTGGCACATGTATGAGCTTGCATTTTAATGGTAGAATAATTAAAATAATGCCCAAATACCTTAAAAGGAAGGAAAGAAGAGAATATGGTAAATTACAGTCATGCTGGCTTTATGATGGATTAAATAGTGAAAAAGGTTTGAATTCATCAAGAAAATTATAGATTGAAATATAATGAATCTGTCAGCTTGGTTTAGTGAGAATGGTAGGTCTTTTGAACCTGTTACTTCTTTATATAAGATTAAAAGTCTGTCTGATAAAGGCAATTGTGTTTTTCAATGCTACTTATTATGTTTTTAGGTCTCTCAATGATATTATAGCCTTTGTATTATCAATTATCCAGCTCGTGTGCCTTTACAAGCAACTTCAATAATGTAATAAATACTTAAATATTATTAACAAATAAATGTTAAGACATGATCCAAATAATTGAGGTTATGGTGACCATTTAAAAATTCTGGTCTGTTAAAATTACAGTTTGTCTTCCTGTTTTGAATTTTTTCTACCTGAAAAGGAAATATTGAAGAAGATAAGTCTGTAAAAATTGTTTCTTGACTTCTTTTGGCCAAAGGGGAAGAAGTCATGCAGTGGGCTGTGTTAGTTTGCTCGTGGAGAATGTAGTTGATGACTGCCATTTCACATGAAAATCCAAGCCAGAAGTTGAACTAAGAAAAAACAGACAGGAAAGGAAAAGAATATAAATACTACTACAGAGATGTAAGTTATAAGTGTTGCAAAGACTTAGGTGGCAATGTTGCCAACTCTGCAGTAGTAAATTGCCCACTATGGGTTTTAAAATAGCAGTGCTAGAAAAGTTTAAATCCCTATGTACTGTTCAGCCTGGAGAAGAGAAGGTTGCACAGAGGCCTCGTAGCAGCCTTGCAGTATCTGAAGGGTCTACAGGGAAGCTGGAGAAAGACTCTGTCTCAGGAACTGTGATGATAGGACAAGAGGGAATGGGTTCAAACTGAAATTATGGAAATTTAGATTAGATACATAAGAAATTCTGTAGTGTGAGGGTGGTGAGGCACTGGAACAGGCTGTCCAAAGAAGCTGTGGATGTCCCGTCCCTAGAGTGTTCAAGGCCAGGTTGGATGGAACTCTGAGCAGCTTGTCTAGTGGGAGGTGTTTCCTGCCATGGCAGGGGTTTGGAATGTGATGATCTTTAAGGTCTTTTCCAACCCAAATAATTTTATGATTTTCATCACTGTCTGAAAGCCCCATAGTGATTAGCAAATTAAACTCTGTACTACGCAGAGAATTGACTTTAAAGGACCAGAGCTGAGCTTGACCCAAATCTGACATGCTGTTTCAAGCTTGCCCTATACTTGTACTTTTGGAATAAATATAGAAAGCTGTTTAAATCATAATCATTAATAAATCTTTGAGCAAATAGAAGCTGTGTTTTTAAAAATAATTCTTAGCCTTACTCTCTTGTTCATTTAGTTTTGCCACACCTGTAAGAGCTGTGCTGTTATTGACAAAACTTGTATTTCCATGTTATTGTTATGCTTGCTGCTAGATTGGTGAATGCACATTGTGTGGTGCAGATATTTTTATAATCTAATATGCAATCAGTCTTCCTGCTGGAAAATCTACCTATGTTCCTGAAGTTTCTACATAAAGTTGCAGCAAAAGTAGTATGACAACACAGGCTTAATACTGTTGCCATTAAAATTGGTGACAAAACTGTGGAGTGCTTAAGTATTGACATTGACATTGACCAAGAGCATTGTTAAAAGTCTGCGTGTAACCACATTACAGTGATAATTCAGATAATCTACTTAGTATTAGGTCTGTATGATGCATAGTATTAAAAATTCCTTGTGTCAGAAATTCTTTTTTACTGATATTGATCCTTTCCCTATTCCAATATTCGGTATGCTTTCAAGAAATGCAGCTAACTTGGCACTATTTACATTCAAAAATGTAGCACCCAAGGTGCTCCTTATAATAGGATCTTGTAAACAGGCTGATGAATAATGTGAGAGTTTAAAAGCAGGGTTCTACTACAAAGGGGAGAGTCAGTAATTTTTCTCTTCTGTGCCTTAGCATGGATAGATCTCACAGTAAAAACTACATAACTAACAGAGAGTTTGAGAATTTTCTAGTGAGCTCTGTTAAGCACAAGCCTTATCAAACCAAGTAGCTCTGACTCCAATGCAATCTGTAGTTTTTCTACTAATTCCAGAGGAAGAAATATTAGGATGTTAGATCAGAGATGTTTCAATACAACACACAAAAACTCATGATGAATTGGCTCAGTGACATCATTCCACTTGCTTGGCTATATATAAATTACAAATTCTGTGATTGTTACTGTTTGAATCTTCTAGAACATCTAATATGGCTAAAAAATAATTGAATATGAAATTAAAAATGGGATGTGTTTGTGTTAACTGTAGGTGTGTGGGTGAGGAACAAAAAAAGCATTAGTATTTATTCTTAAACGGCTTTAAGCTGAAGGAGGGTAAGTTCAGATCAGATTTTAAAGGGAAATTCTTTACTGTGAAAGTGGTGAGGCACTGGAACAGGCTGTTCAGAGAGGCTCTGGATTCCCCATCCCTGGAAGTGTTCAAGGCCAGGTTGAACAGAGTTCCTCGTCTAGTAGAAGGTGTCCCTGCTCATGGCAGGGGTTTGGAATGAGATGATCTTTAAGGTCCCTTCCAACCTGAACCATTCTACAATTCTTACTTTGCAGAGCAACTACATGAGAAGCATCTTTGTTTCAACTAGAAATGTTACATTTGATAATTTAAAAAATAATTTATAATGGAAGGAAGATGCTTTGTGTAAAATATTACTATAGATATTATTAATTAAATCACATTAAATAATATAACATTAAATCATATAACATTTTATGCTTTAAATAGCATTTGCTATTTAAATTTAAATAGCAGTTTGAATATTTCTAATGTTTTTCATAGACTCCAGTAAAGAAAAGTCAGGTCTAACAGGTCTAACCTAATTAATCATTACAACATTGTTGCTAGGTACTCCTGACTTTTGGACACAAAGCTAAGAAATAAAATCATCTGATAAAGGCCAATGAATGAATCAACAGCAGACTTCAGATTGGGACTCTAAGTTCTTGTTTCCTAGTCTTATTCTGAATCATAAATTGTCTTGTAATTGCTAATGTGAAGAGAGAGGTCAGTAACAATTTAACTACATTCAGGCTTCTCGCATTCATTTCTATGCTTTCTAAAATAGATTAGTTTAAAATCTCTGAAAGACAGAGACAGTCTGATTCTGATTTCTAGTGAAAAAAGGTGAACTGAAAATTAAATAGAAATTAATATGCAAAAAAAGAGGCACAGATGGTGGTGCCACTATTAAAAAAAAAATAGATTAGAAGGTTAATTCTTAAGCTTGTCTCTCATTCCCTAGGCTGGGGATCCCTGCATCCCAGCTAGTTGTGCTGGCCTCTCAGTGCTGAAATAATCTCCCTAAGACATTATAATAAGGGATGGTCTTCTAGAAGTCTGTTGTTGACATTCACAGCACAGAAATCTCACCACTCCTTAAAAATATATGCTTTTAATTCCTGTGGCTTCAAGTGAAAGAAAATTAGCAGTGATGTGACTCATCTAGTTGGTGATACAGTGTTTCTCTGAATTTGCTGTACATTGGTCTAGAGCAACAGCTGAGGGAGATGATGACAGCCTCATGAGTGGGGCAGAGGGGCCACTGGCAGCACCTCCACAGGTATCCCTGGGTTCTTCCCACTTCCCAGGGCAAGTGGGATGCTCTGGTGCTGATGGAAGTGCCCTCAGAAAAGAAGAGTCACCAGCAGTGACAGTGTGTCAGTATTACTTGTTCTGCTGGGCCTCAGTACTTAATTTCAGTTGGTTAAGCAAAAAAAATCATAGAATCATCAAGGTTGGAATAGACCTTTAATAAGATCCAGTCGAACTGTCGATGCAGCACTACCATTGTAACTCCTAAACCACATCACCTAGTGCCAGATCCAGATGCCTCTTAAACACCTCCAGAGGTGGTAACTCCACCACCTCCTGAGCTACCTATTCCAATGCCTGACCACCGGAACAGTAAAAAAAGTTTTCTAATGTTTAATCTGAATATCCTCTGTCTCAGCTTAAGGCCAAATCCTGTCATCCTGTCACTGGCATGGCAGAAGAGACTGGCCCCCACCTCACTCCACCCTCCTGTCAGGGAGTTCTAGAGGGCATTGGTGTCCCCCTGGGGTCTCCTCTTCTCCAGACAACTTCAGCTCCCTCAGCTGCTCCACGTAGGAACATGAACAAGAAGCTTCACCAGCTTCCTTGCCTTTCCCTGGAAGAGTTTCAGCACCTCAATATCTTTCCTGAGCTGAGGGGCCCAGAACTGGAGACAGCGCTTGAGATGTGGCCTCACCAATACTAAGTACAGAGGCATGTTAACCTCCCTGGTCCTGCTGGCCACACTATTTCTGACACAGACTAGCTGCCATTGCCCTTCTTGTTCACCTGGGATGGCTCAGGTTCACCACATGCTGGCTCAGGTTCAGCTGCTGTTAACCAGCACCCCCAGGGCATTTTCCACTGAGCAGATTTCCAGCCACTCTGCCACCGATTTGTAGAGCTGCATGGAGTTATTGTTGCCAGTGTAGGACTTTCATTAAGTGAAAAAAATGGAGTTGATTAAATAAAAAAGTGAAGCTGGTTAAGTAAAAAAAATAGGGCTTGCATAGATTCATAGAATGGTTTGATTTGGAAGGAACTATAAAGACCTTATCGTTCCACCTCGCTGCCAGGGTCAGGGACAGCTTCCAGTACACCAGCTTGCTCCCTCCAGCCAACACCTCCAGGGATGGAGCATCCTTAACTGTACTCGGTGTAAACCTTGAAGAAAAAAAGGATGTTCTTCACCGTTTCGAAGCCCACCCTGGGGTTCTGCCCAAAACCCCCTCACACGACCCTCACGCCCCTCGACGCCCCCAAACCCGCGGGCAGAGCGAGGCGCGAGGCGCTTCCGCCGCCCGCCCGCCGGGGGCGCTCGAGCGCCGCCCCACGTGACCTGTGCCCACGCCCCGCGGAGGCACCGAGCGCCGGGCCGGGCGGAGAGGGAGCGCCGGGCCGGGGCAGGCCGGCGGCTGCGGAGCTGAGAGCGGCGGTAGGGGCAGCGGAGGGCCAGGATGTCGCGGTCCGTTCTGCAGCCCAGCCAGCAGAAGCTGGCGGAGAAGCTCACCATCCTTAACGACCGCGGCGTCGGCATGCTCACCCGGCTCTACAACATCAAGAAGGTGCGGGGGGCCCCGGCGGAGAGGGGGGTGAACGGGGAACCGCCCCGGCGCGATCCTCACCGCCGCTCGCGCTGGCGCTCCGCTGGGCTTGCGGCTGTGCCGGCTGCTCTGCGGCCTAGCGGCGGGGCCCGGGAGGCTGGGCGGGAGCCGCGCCGCCGCCGCTCGGCCCGGGAAGGAGGGGCCGGGGCTTTGATGCGGCCGCCGCATCGATACCGGGAGAGAAGGATGAAGGAATGGAGGAGGCCGGGCCAATCTTCGCGGCGCCCGCAGGAGCGGGGCCTGGTCCCAGCGCAGCCCCCGGAGCCGCTGCCGCCCCGCTGCCGTGCGTGACTCACACGAGCCGCGAGTGGGCAGCTCCGCGGGGCTTTTCCCACGCCAAAGCCTGTCGCTACCGAAAGGAAAAGGGGGTTTCGGGTAAAATTAGTAAGTTTGATTTCGATAAGTTCGAGGCGCGCGGTTGCTTAGCAGCTCTCGGCGTGAGATGGAGCGGGTGCCTGGAGCTGCCGTGCGTCTTGGAGCAGCTCCCCGGCTCCCGAAGGAAGTGGATCGGTGTTGGCCTGGGTGAGGTGGCTTGGCGGTGCAGGAAGCTGTAGGTCTGTGTGTTGGGAGAAGTATGGGTCACGCCATCGTGCTCGCTTAATTTCTCTTCTGGAAGTAATCGTTGTGCTTTCCTGTGGGAAAGAATGTAGTTCGTGGCCACAGAATCATAAAATGATTTGGGTTGGAAGGGACCTTGAAGATCATCTAGTTCCAGCCCCTGTGCTGGATGCTTGTATCCTTCTCAGCTTCATTTTCCTAATGAGTGATATATCGTCTTAAAGTATATGGCCCCTCAACCCTCTTCCAGTAAGGAATACTGATTAGGATTTTATTGCTTTGCCTTGAACACAATTATTTGAGAGGCTTTTCTTATTTCGAAGAAAATGCTACTTATTGCCTTAGAGCAGTGAGTACACCTTTGTGGGTTCAGCACATTAAAATTTCAGTGCTGTTCCCCAGCTGTAATGGCAAAGAGAGAGTTCTAGGTGCTTATTTAGTCCTCTGACTTCTGGACCCAGGTTTCTGTCAAGAGAGACCCTGCCTGGCTGATCCGAGGTAAAGGATGTGTTTTGTCCAAGTTTTTTGCTCATATGTGAGACCAGAAGAAGAAAGGACTGCCAAGTGCAATGTTGATTTTAATTAAGGTGTTTTCTCAGGGGAAAAAAAAAAAGTGATTGAAGTACTTAAAAGTCAATGTTCATCCAAAGCCATTGCACTATTTGATGTGCACTTGAGTGTTTCTGCAAATTTTCTTCACTGACATAAATAAAGCATTCAAAGTAGATGATTACAAATTCCTGTCTTTCTGAGAGATTCCTTTTCGTCTGTAGTTTTTATACTTGGGAAAATCAGTTTAAAAACGGTAACAATGTAATTACACTTCTAACAAACAGAAATTGACAATTTATGGGGAAGACCATCAAAATGAGGAAGTGTTCCTGTTTGTTCTTGTTGCACTTTGAGAGAAATATCCCAGGTGAAAAATGAGCAAGGGGAATTTCTCCTGAGCACAGCTCTGCTTTGTGGGGCAGGAAACAGGACTGGAGAAATTGAACCTCATCTTGATAGCCCTGCCTTAGCCATTGTGAGTCTGGGCTCTGTTTTCATTCCCAGTGTTCTGATACAGAAACATTTACTCCTGTTAAAGGGCCCAGTGCCTACAGACATGTTTCTACTTGGCATGTTTGGATGGCTGAGTCCTGAGCGTGCTGGCCCATATGATGGTAGCCTCTGATGTTACTCATGTCTAGGAAGTGATGCAGGTGGACAGGCTCTCTGTAGGGGAGCATCAGCACTGGGGGTGACACTCCTTTTTCCTGCAAATGCCAAGAACCAAGTCCAGAATTGCTAGGTCTTGCATACAGAGAGAGAAGTAGGTTTGATTATTGTGTCGTGTGTAGTTTTGCAAATATGGAGGCATCCCAGGCACAACTCTTGTGTATTCATGTAGTGATTTGTGAATTCAAATAATAGTTTTCTTCAGCTGCAGTCAGTGCTGCTTGACAGGGAGAACTGGTTAGCTCAGATGGTGAGCTCAGAAGTCTTGGAATTGATTATTGTATTTTATTGTGAGTCTCTCTTCAGCCCACAAGCTTCTCAGTCAGCTGTAGCATCGCTGACTGTTTGGAACACTTTAGTTTTGTTTATTTCTCCCCCCCCCCCCCCCCCCCCCCCCCCCCCCCCCCCCCCTTTAAGCTGTCAATTCCAAAACTGCTGTTTAAGATTCTGTCATAGCTACTACCTCTGTTGAAGATGATACTGAAACCCAAGCTACTAGAAAACGACACAATATGTGGGTTTGCGGTTAAAGGAAATGGTTAAGACTTCTTTTAATAAGAGGAAGTGAGAGGTTGAAATGTATGTAGCAGCAGCAGAGATTGCTTTAGATGCCATCTAGAGAGTACAGATTTTCAAGGATTAAGAGTTTTCTCAACTGTTAGAAACAAAGCTGGAAAATTTTAGTTCCCAAAGAATCACAGAAGTTGTTAAAAACAGTTAGAAACAATGATTCTTTATATTTCATCTTCCTATACAAATTTCAGTTTTGTTGCTGTTGTGCTCATAGCTGATAATTGTTCATAGTTTCCTGTTTACTGACCTTCTGTGCCACTGTTGTCTTTTGAAATAGTTAAAAGTTTGTTGTTTTTAAAACAGAGTATCTGACTCTATGGGTTTTTTGCCTCTGAGAGTGACATGGAAATTAGGAAAAGTGAAGTTACTAAGGTAATAGTGGATGATGAGACAGAACTTATATTTCCACCCTGTAAGGAGGTGGATTTTTTGTTGCTGTTGTTATTTTGAAGGATGGCTCTTTGCTTGCTGCTTTCAGCTGTCTTTTGCATTGAGACCAGTATTAGTACTGAACTTGGAACTCTTACCCTTGTGGTTTCTCTCTTGGTTTGTTCCTTCTGTTTTTTAAGAATTTATCCACGGTTATCTAAGTTATTGTTCACCCCGTAACTTTTGTCATTATTTGCCTACAACTACACCTCTATAAATCAAAGAGAATAGGGTTTTTTTCATGCCATCCTGGCTCAGCTGAAGCTTGGATTTCATGGTTACCTTCCAGAGCAGACCAAGTCTTGTGTTGGTAAGCTTTGTGTAAATGCTGCCATTACTGTCAACTGTTTTGTTTGGGAGTGGTGGCAGCAGGGAATAATTTTTTTTGTGGGTCTGTCTTTTGTTTGTTTATAAAGCCCTTGGATACCAGGATGTGTTTACAGTAAGAGATTTGATCTTGAAATACCTGAAGTAGAGATTTAACCACAGCAAATCAAGGGAGTGTGATTTTCATGAGTGTTGAAGTAGTACTACCATCAACAGAACTGCTAGGGATGAAATTAAGGTTTTGAATTATTTAGAGTTTATGTTAATCTAACATGGTAAGTCTTTATTTAGCATGAATGCTTTGCTAGCAGTGTTCTGTTGTTCTTCACAGTATAGGTTTTACATTTATTCACAAGATGTTTTTTTAATGTCATTAACAAAACAAATTCTTGAGTTTTCTAACTTGATTACATCGTGTCTGAAAAATGAGAATCTTAAACCAATTCTTAGCCATGAACTGCATAATCAAACTGAAGTCATAGATAAGGAACTTAATAACTGTTTGCAGAGGCTTTAGCTGACTTTATATTTTCTTTCAAGATGTAATAGTGGAAATACTGGATTTTTACCTATATTGAGGATGTTACTGCTTAAATTTAAAAGTTGTAAAAGCTAGTTGGTTATTTTATGAGTAGAACCCGTTGATAAAATGCACAGTTTTGCTCAGGCATTTGAGCAGTTCTTTAGGAAGCAGTGGAAGAGATTTTAGGTGACTGGAAGACCATGGGGAAGTTTCCAATCTGCAGAGCTCTGAAGTTTGGAATGGTGTAGGATCAGATCACCCTTTGCACACAGCTCTGTGCTGGAGTGCAGACCTTTGAGCTGAGAGGAAAAACTCACCAATAATTTAGTTTTGAATTGTAAGGTTGATGTTGAACAGATAACATCAGATAATGTCTTCAGGTCACTAGGAATTTCTCAGGGTGGGGCAATATTGCTTCCATAGATGTCAGCAGTTCTTTAAAGGCTAAAATGGCAGTATATGTTTGTGTCTGTGATCTTGGAGGAATGGCTTATAATACTGTCTTACTGATAAGCAGAGGAGGCAGCCCTAAAGAAACTCACAATGCTGGCAATTAAAAAAAAATTGCTTTGCTCAGAAAGCAAATCCTAACTGGTGGTACCATATCATACTATTTTTTTTTCACTCAGAAAAGCAATTAAATTTGTAAAGAAACAGACTTTGTAATAAAATTAAAATGTCTCATGATATCTTCTAAAATATACAGATTGGATTTTTCCTTTTGCTGCATCAAGAGTAGGTGCTCAGAATTATCTAGCTTTGTTTCTTGGCTTAAAAATACAAGTTACCTTGCCCCCCACAATCACTGTTAATTTTGTGTAAACACAAAACCAAATCCAGTTTTAGTTGCAAGAGATTTTTAAAGTTGTGTGCGGAGGAGGAACATCTGAAAATAAGTAAGGAACCTCAAGTTCCCACTTGAGGTTCAGAATAGACAAGGCTTTCCCATTGCCTTGCTTCTTTTTATTAAGATGTTGTTTTATAAACTACATTGAGGAAAAGTTCTGTGGCAGTGAACCTTCTCTTAATTTCTTTTATCCTTTGCATTTCTCCTGCTACATATTTGATTAATAGAAGCAAATCTTTAAACATGTGCTACAACCACAAGAGGACAAAGTGAATTTATCACTGTACGGATAGTGTCAACCCCCTTATATTTCCTTCATTTACGAGATGATTGGTCACTCTAGTATGGACAGCTTAGAAGATACTTTATATGTTGACTTTAGCAAGGCTGCTGACATGACCTCATCTGATTGTTCTCATGAACAATCTAAGGAAGTACAATCTGGATGAAGTTGTGATGATAACAACAGATGGATCCCCATATTAGGGAGTGATGGTGAAGACCTCATTGTCAGATGAGGATCAACAGGGTCTTGTTGGGATGTGTGTTACCTCTGGTTCCAGTCACTCTTATCTTCAACAACCTAGATGACAGCTACAATGAGCTTAATAAATTTATATGTAGGAAACTGGGACAAGCTGCAGAATCTAATTGAAATTCAGCTTGAGCTTAGAAATTATAGGTATGGTCTAAAAGGCTTGGAGGTGGCTGAGCAAGTATGATTGTAGCTGTTTTGTACCTAGAGGAATTTAAAACACAGCGTGAGAAGTAATGAGATATCAAGTCTGGAGAAAATAACTGGGAAAGGTTAGGGACATCCTAGGGCAAACAAGAGCCAGGTAAGTTTTGCTGCAAAAAATTAGGTATGACATGAGGTTATATAAATGTGTGAGCAAGATAATCTGAAGGAAAGTAAGTAATCCTTTTGCTCTACGTCTCCTTCATTGAGATTCATAGAAAACATATTTGATTGACCACTCTTTTCAAGGAAGATGTAGACAAAATGGAGAAAGTTCTGAGCAGAATAAGGACAAGTGGTGCAGAAAAATGCACCCATTAAAAAATGGGACTGTTTTTTCAAGTCACCTTATAAGTAGTACAAATTTGTAAATACTTAGGACTGCAGCAGAGAGATGGGGAATAGTTTGTGCCATCCAGTATGACCACCAGAGATCAAGAAATGATAGATTAAATTAAATATTGGAAAACTGAATTTAATATTTGAAAAGACAATGAGAATGTTTTTGAATGAAACATGTTTGAGACCTGTAAGTAAAGATTTGGCAGACATATCCCAGGAGCAACACAGATACAGTTGATCCTGCCTTGGAACAGGAGAAGTAGGTAGACAGTTTCTTGAGGTTCTTTCTAACTACTTCTGATTTCACATGAATTTACATTTTACTTAGTTGAATTTCTAAGTAGTGATACACTAGGATTTAAAGTAAGGTATATACTTGGGGGTTCAAAACACACCAAATAATGAGTAAACACAGGGAAGATGTCTTGCTTAGATCTAGGAAACACTGGACTGACTGTAACACCTTTAATTGTAATTTTGAATTGATATGAAGGTACATTATCTTTCAAATTTTGAACCTTAGTAAATAAAAAGTGCAACAGCTATTAAATTTCTAATATTTTTGTGCCATATTTGGGATATGTTCAAGGCCTTTACAGACACTTCCTAAAGTTGTTACATAGAGACTTTCTTCTGCTTCCAGATCTTGGTTGAAATATTAGCATAATTTGTATCAAGATACAGGTTTACCTTTCATCAAGTATCATTTATGTAACTACAGGCATAAGTAATGTAATTTACTTAGTACAAAGTCACCACAGCTATGCTGGTGTAGGACAGTCAAATTTTAGCCATCAAAAGTATTAAACTATAATAATTTGTCCATGTGTGACCAACTAATTCTTGCATCTTGTTGGATAGACTGTAAAAGAGACAAACTTTTCTGGGACCAGACTGTTTAATAATGAACTTAGGCTTCCACAACCTAAAATACAGGCAAGCAGTTGTGGTAGGCCTAATCAGAGATATTAAAGCAAATGTAGTGTGGACCACTATTCAAAACAGCTCTTTATTGTTTATTCCCCTCTCTTCCCTTCTCAGTAGTTTTGCTTTTTCAGAATTAGAGATTGTGAGTTGATAATCTTAATTGTTTAAAATGCATGGTAGAAATAGAGAGTTGTGCTGGTTTGAAAGCAAAACCAGTGAAGGACTCCAAGTCAGAAACACAATTTAATAAGAGGAAAAGAAAATAAAGTAAAATAAAATAAAAGTAATAGTACAAAAAAACCCCACTGACAGAGTCAGAATACAACCTGACACCCTGTTAGGGTGGTAGTGGCAGTCCAGATGGAATGGTCTTGTCGAAGCAGTGATTCCTGTAGAAACGTCTGGCAGCTCTTGTCTCCTCTGGAAGTCCAGTGGATAAAAGCTGCCTGTGCTGTCCCAAACCCTGGATTTATCCAGGTGGGAATGCTTGGCTCCCACCCTGGGCGGAGCATCTCACAATGGGCTGATCTCATTCTATGAGTCATGCAGTGGGTCCTTGATCGCCCATTAAACAGAGATAACTCCCAGAGGAAGTTATCTATGAGTCATGTGGCAAGGCATTGTTGGGCTCATTAACAGAAGATAAGGAAAACACTGCCCCACCTTGGCTCCAACGGCTCATGGGGATAGAATACAAACCTTGGGCACAATTTTACATTGTAACCTAGGACAAAAGTATATAATAGGTTTCATCCTATAAAAATATAATTAATGGTGAAAATGTCTCTTCAAATGTTTCTTTGACTTTTATATTTAGTATCATTTACAGGATACACAGCTGGAAATCAGGCATGCAAACTTACAGATATGTCTTAGCATGAACTCTTGAATACCAGCAGCTCTTACAAGGGAAGAACAGTTTTACTGTGCCTCTCCTTCTGGCCTATCAAGAGAAAGTGCTGTAGTAAACTGTAAATGGGACATACAGGAGCTTTTCTTAGTTTTGAGTCTGAGGCATCCTAAAAGCATTTCCCTTTACTAATCCAAGTTACTAACTTGGGCAATGCTATAGTTTTTACTGTCATTGAAATTCTATCAATTTTCTTGTTAAATTCATGGAGGTTTTTAGTGCAATTTGTAGATGAAACTTAAAGGTGATTTGTTGACTGAGATTATTTTGGTGTATATTGTCACAGTCAAGTGGAACTGTGCTTAGCAGTATTTTATCTCAACTCTGCAGTAACAGCAAATCAAAATCACTTGAAATAATAAACACATTAAATTGTTGCAAAGTATGATTTATTATAATCTGCTGATGTAGGAGGTTTGGAGGATGAAAATACAAAATTTTTAATTCAAATGGCTCTGTTTCTCTTTTATTGGGAGACAGCCCTACTGCAAATTTGGAATAGGTTGGGTTTAGCAACAACAAAAGCAAATAGATAATAGGTCTTTCCTACAGTTATAATACAGTAAATATTTAGGCTTTATTTTTTTACCATCCTAAGTCATGTAATTCAGGTGATACTTCTCAGTGTTCTTATTCAAGGGCACACAACAGGTTGATGTGAATGAGTGGCATGAGTGAAGTTCAGGGGTTTTAAAGGCAAATTTGGGGCACTGACTACTGACAGTGGTTGTACCTGAAGATAAACTTCCTTTTATTCATGCCACTTCACCTGCATGTATATAGTAATTTTGTTGATGGATGTTTTTTTCTTCTCCTTCAACATCCTCTGCCCTCAAGTAGGAAGTAAAATGTTAAGCTTAGATTTTTGCAGTTTAGAGCTGTAACAGTTTGGGGGGAAAAGGTCTCTTTGCTGTAGTTTAATGTTGTATTCTGGGCCAAAGGCAGTTGAACTGAATTCTGTTTTCCTGTTTAGAGACCACTTATCTTAGATAAGCAGGTTTTTGTAGTTGACTGTTTTCTTGTTGGCTGCTTCTGAATGAGTACAACATAGAAAGTATAAATATGTAGTATTCTTAATTTTCAAAGTGAAATTAGTATAGAAGAACCTAATAGCATCAAGCAAGGAAGAGATTCTGAATTTTGTTTAATAATAATATAATTATTTACCTCACTAGGGTAGGTAGGAAAATGCTGCTTTAATTCAAACAAAACGTGGCCTAGTGAAGCATGTGCAAACACTGCATGTAGTCTGATCACTCTGAAGTTTGATAACTATGCATATGATAGCAAATCAGTATTGTGAATAGTGAACTTCTTAGCTATAGCAATCATTGTTCTTGTTGGTAGTTACACAGAATGGTGCACAGAATGACTTTACTTAGTTGAGAGCTTATCATAGCATGGTACCATTCTAAACATCTGTGGAAAGAAATGCTGTGTAAGTTGAAGGAAATCCAGCAGCTGAGTCCATTAATTTTTTTTTAAATTATGTAGATTAGTTTCTAACCATAACTTTGCATGATCTTTTCTAGCATAGCAGCTTATCAGCTGTTTACTAATATACAAAGGAATTCAGAGTTAACTGCTGGGAGATTCTTTGAGTATAATACTTTGGGGCTGAAGCAGCTGGAATCCCATAGTTTCAGAACTGTATTCTGTGAATGCTGCTCTAGTAAGAACATTTTTAATTAGTGAATTTCTTTTTAATGCTCAAAATTGCAGTAATTCCGGGTTGTGGGGTTTTTCCTAATAAGAAATGAATTGAGGAATGGTTATTGCAACCCATGTGAGGGGAAAAAATGGTATCTGAGGCTGAGAAAGGGCAACTGGTTTTGGCTGGTGCTTAGAATTCTATGTGAATACTGGAGAGCTGTATATGGGCAAATGGTCTTTGTATGTTCTACCACAATGTGCCTACTTATTAGAGTACTCACAAAGGATTTTGTATTGACTAATACAACTATTAAGAGCAAAAACTACATTTCATATCTACATTCTAAAGCTATTGCCCTCAATGTCTTTGTTCTTTTTAGATCAAAATTCTGTTGATGTGTCTTACCACGCTTTCATGCTTGTGCAAAAGGGCTAAGATTGGGGTTTGTATGTTCATTCTTTTGTGTTTTATAGAGTAAACTATAGGGAGTTTGAAGCCTGTTCACCATTTTGGGAGAGGTTTAACTTATGGAGACTGTTTTACCTGTGATGCTTTGTGCAGGTAACTGTATGGATGAAAATTATTGATGCAATAACAGCTAGTATTCTGTTAATATCAGTTCTTAGAAAGGAACTGAGCTGCTGTGAAACATAGGAGAGTGAAGGAAAAAGCATTGATTCACTTGTTCAGTGATGTCTATTGTGCTCTTTCAGTTCAGTCTATCTAGATGGCTTTTACATCTTTCTAGAAGGTGGAATTGTGGTGTGTGTGAGGAATACTTCTAACATCTGGCAGGAATTCTCTTATTTGTCGATCAGTCTAGTGTAGTTTAGTAGGAAGAGTTACAGTTGCTTCAAGCTAACTAATGATGGAAAGAAGCAAAGAAGGAGCATATTCACATATATTGAGAAGATTGCCAGTTAGACTGAGGATAACACTTGTCTCTTCTGTGGGCTGAGTTCCTGCAGCTACAGGAGGATGTGCATGTTGATGTTTCCTTGTGAGTGTGTGTGTGTAAGGGCTCGGGTAGAACATAAGTTTTAGTTAACATTTTGGAGAGCTGATTTATAGGAAGGAAGAATAAGGAGTGTATGTGGAAGGGGTGTTTGAATTCAGACTGAAAAATTTATGAAGTCAACAGTGGCAGATTTCTTGTCTCCTATAAAAAAGCAACCATACTGGAATTTAACAGGGCAGTAACAGTACACACAAATATGTGTCAGTTAACTTGTTTTCTTAGTAATCCTTCTAGGGGAGAAAGTGATATGTTTTGCAGCTAGAACTACAAATTGAAATAATTTGATGAAGTTTCTGACACCCATGACACGTAGTTAATTAAAACTTCATAAATTTGAAGCTCTCTGTTTAATATTTAATGCCTATTTACAGTATAGTTTGTTCTTTTGAATTGTATAGACTTTAAGGTGTGTACAGAATAGCTCTTTCTTGGCATGTGTAGTTTGCTGCTCTAAGGAGATTGAAGCAACAATTTAATATCTAACATACTGTGGATGTTGCTGAATTTATTTTCATTATAAATTCCTCTTGTATTATAGATATGATACTGTAGTACCTTTCTGGGAAATTTAGCAAATATGAGCATTTTGATATCAGAATAGTACATGGGTGTACATCATGATGGTCATGTACTACTGGTAGATGTTTTAGAAACTTTCAATAATTACTCTTTTGTTTTGTTTTTTTTTTTCTTGGCTACCGTTTCTTTTTCAGGTATGTAAAACTTCATTGAGTGTCTCTCCTTTTTCCCCCCTGTAGTTGCATGTGATGTTTGTTAACTTTTTTCCCTCTACCTGAACTTAGTCTGGAAGTACTATTAGTAGTTACATGTCTCAGTATATTCACACTGCTTTGCACAGTAGTAAAATTCTAATAAGTAAGTGTAAAGTTGTTTGTGAGTATTAGAATAATCAACATCCAGTAGAAAGTGTGCTGACTAGAGTAACAGATGGTTGTAATGTTCTCTTGGATGTAGGTATTAGTGTATTAGTTCACATAAATGTAATACTTTAGAATTTAAGAGTAATTTGTTTACATGTAATTTTTCTCTCTTTTTATTACACTGCTTTCCCAGCAAGGACAAGTTTGGAAGGTTTGCAAAGCTTTTCACCTTCCCTTTGCCCGCTTGCCCGCTTTCAGAATCGGTCTCATACTCCATGACTTCTGTCTCTACAGTCCACAGCTTGGTCATAGAAATCAGTGTGGAAAAGTTCTTAAATGAGTTGTCATTCAAGTTCACTCTGTTGCATAGAAACGCCTAGCATGTAATTTAGTTTTGCATGAGATGTGGAACTCCTTTGCAAACCCCTCTGAGGAAAATAAAACTAAATGAATATTTGAGAGAAATACAGTTTGAGCACATATTTTCTCATGTAAGTAATGCTGCTTTTAGTATGTTACTCCAAATGAAATGGTATACCATGGCTCCCGAGTCAGAGTAGCAGAGAAGAAGTGTCTGACAGCATGCACTGGAGCTGGCAACAGTAGATGCTTCCTCAGGTGTCTGTCCAGAGAAGCTGTTCTGATCTGTCTACGTAAGTCATTTAAGAGACCTAACACTTAGTTGCAACTTCACATCAAAATTTAGTGAAACTCTCTGCTGCTTTTAAAGCTCAGCCTATGCTGCTGTAGGAATGAAAAACATGAGTAAAACTTCAGTTCCTAGTTTAAGGAAATAGACTATGTTAGGCAAATATTGGTGGTTCGATTGTGGGATGGAAGATTGTCTTACAGTTAACAACTGGGAAAAAATTAAATGTAGATTGGTGGTGGGGTGTTTAGTTTTGTTTCACAAGGATAGTTCAATCATTTAATGTGTCCAGCACTGTCCTCCACAGATGATATGACTGAGTTTTCTAACAGTTTGTTAACTCCAGATGAATACAATGCTACCTCAACCAGAAATAGCATTAAAAGGAAATATTTTTTTTCTCCTTCTTTTAGGACTGAGTTTTTTCCCTCACTGCTGTTCTGCACTAACTGCTTTGATACTTCATGCATCTTTTTCAGTAGAAGAGCATCTCTGTACTGTTTCCCATTGCATATTTCAGCTGTGACAGTCCCTGCACTTTGCCTTTCATTTTATCACCTGCTCACTAAAGCAAACAAACAAAAAGAGGAATCTTTCTAATTTGTCTTCAGATTTGCAACTATCACTTAGCTTTACATGGATGATTGTGTTTCTACTTCATTTTGTATTGTATTTTTTTATAGGCCTGTGGTGACCCCAAAGCCAAACCATCCTATCTTATTGACAAAAACCTGGAATCTGCTGTCAAATTCATAGTCAGAAAGTTTCCAGCAGTAGAAACACGCAACAACAACGTAAGTAATCAAATGGCCGTATAACTATTTTTCTCACTACCCTTTCAACACAATCTGAGAGGTTTAAGTTTTATAAAGTATCTGATGCTGACAGTTGCAGTTGGAATATAGTTGTTGATTCAAATGTCTGGCAGGATACTTGAGAAGGAACTATCTTTAAGGAGAGAATATTATACTGTAATTCTGGATGGGTTTTGTTAGGATAGACTCTCTGGTTTTCTTTTTGCCTGCTCTCTTCTGTTTCAAAGTATTGTCAATGGGAAGAAATCCTTAGAAAAATCATGCCTTTCTTTAATTGGAGAAATTCCTGGTGACCAGACTGATTACAGAAGACGAAAGTTGCATAACTTTATTTGTGGTGTGTCCTAAACAGCAGATCAGTAAAAAACACTTGGCTGCAAGGTGGGAAGAAGGGTTTGTACTTTACAGGTACCCTTGCCTATGGAGTCAGTCCCTGTGGGAATAAAGAATGCTTTAGTACATAAGGAAAACATTGTGAAGTACAAAAATACAGAAATATAATTGTTTCCTCCTCATATAGTGAGTTCAGTTGCAGAAGTAAATTCTGTTTTACTTTTGAGTGACTCAGTATTGCTGAATTTGACTTTGAAGCCTCTTTTTTAGGTAATTTTTAGGCTAGAGGCAGGCATTATGTACACTTGTTTCACTGTTTAAATTTGAAAGACAAAGGCCTTTAAGATGTTTGTTTTACCTGCTTATATTTCTTTCCAAAAGTGGAAAGTGGAGGTCGGTGTTGGGTTTGCATGTTCCCTGGATGCTTGGGAGGTTTAGGCTTGCTTTAAGCATTCAGGTTTCTGCAGAATGGTAGTGGTGATAGCAATGAGAATAATTAGGTTCTTTTACATTGCCATCTCAAATTTGTACGTAATATCTCCAGTAATACCAATGGGGAAAAAACCCAAAGAAACCAGAAAAAAACTTTACCTTACGGAGGAAACAATTTCATTAACAATGTGCTTTTTCACTTTAAAACTTGTGCATGTTTTGTACTCTTTAATATTATTCATCTTTGTATTGAATTTGATTATGTTATTAACAAATATAGAAATTCTTTATCAAATTTATGTAAAAATAGTAAATCCATTAAACCATGTTTGATAAATACTTACATATTCTCTGAGCTTGGGTGGCAGATCAACTATTAGAAGATAATGTACATAGAATTTATTAACTGCAGTTGCATTTATGCTTTAAATGTCTTCCAGTTGTTGACTATGAATTTGGAGCCTAACTAATGATAGATATTTAAGGATTTGGTGCTGTGAAGTTTATGGAAAGAGATCAAAGGAAACTTGCTGTATTTTGACAATCACAGTTTCTAAAATAGGACACACACTCAAAATGTTTTGTCATTGCCATGCATTTATTTACTATGAGCCAGCCAAGGCTGTGTTTATTAAGCAGAGTTGACAAAAGCCTACCCTCCTTATGTATGAGCACACACTAAAGTAGGATTTTGAGCTCTAGCAATAGGCAGCTGGGGTTTCTGTCCTGTAGTCAGGGCTGATGGCATTTCACTTAGTTATTTACAGATGTTCCCCATAGAGAGTTGTAACTCCCAAAAAAGAAAAGGGTGATCAGAGATTTAAAAGGGCAAGAAGCTAATTGGAGCAGAGGCACATTAAAGAAATATTACAAAGGATTACTGCAGTGGGAATAGCTAAGAAATCATAAGTTGTGTTTCCTTCTTGCATTGAAATTCCAGGACATCCTTTCAGGAAGTGTTTTTTGTTTTGTATGTTTGAGTGCAGCAGTTGCCACTGTCTAGCACTGTGTACCTATGCTTTTAACATGTCAGTAGGCGATGGTGCTGAATAGGCTTGCATTCAGTTTTAAAGAATAGGTAGTGCCAGCTTTTTGGATTTTTTTAAACTTATTTTAGCTGTTTTTTCTCAGATATTGTCATCTACAGTGTTTTGTGTCTTAGAAATGAGCAACACATTTTATTGAAGAGTATGAGCAGTGTTTGCTGTAATCAGATGGTCTTGAAAAGCATGAATTTTCATTCTTTTGAATGAAACTATTTGTTAAAACAAATAATTCTGTTATACTTGCTTTTGATAGCTTTTATCAATGGAAAATTGAGTTCCTGGTTTTGTTCCTTCTTCAGTGTTTGACATGCTGAGTCATCAGAGCAATGTCTGTCAGTTGTTAATTTTCAGTATTGCACTGAGGGTGAAAGCTTGTGGACAGTTCAAACAGTGAATTGGCTGACGAATCCTTGCTGATCAGGCTGGAAAATTAAATGGAGTAGTTCATCTTCCAAAGGATTAATTATCGATAACTCTGCTTCTCATCAGTTCATAATTCTCTCTCCCATTGTTGGAGGGCAATCCCTGTGATGTCTTACACTTGCCCTTTCTTTTCCAATAACTACTGTGAACATGACCTTGAAATTGTGCAGTTTGAAGACCGGACTCTTAAACTGTTAATGAAATAGGCCACCAGGATAGTATTGCTGCACACTGTATGAAATAACCTGCAAGGGAAGGAATGTTTATAAGCAAAAACTTGAAGGATTTGGAAAGTGAGAAACAAACAACATAGGCAGATAGAGTCCTGTTTAAAAGGAAAGTTTCTTCTGTGTTTGGGGGAGCTTTACTATTTGTAATTATTTTAAATAGGCTAAAGCTTTGTTTTGAAAAAACCTTCTAAGCTGCAGATGGCTTCCAAAAACTTTATAGCACCGTTGTTCTTGGTCAGGTCTGCGATCTGATTGTGCTTGTATTGAATCAGAGTAGCATTTATTTTTACTGAATTTCCTGGCCCAGCTTCAGAAGAAAAGTTCCAAAGTAAGGGATGCAGAAGCAGCCTGATTTTTCTGATGGCTATTTAGACTTCATCCTCTTAAAAGGGTGTACAGGCAACGTTCTTGTCACAGAGAAATTGAAAGAGAGCATACTGAACTCAAAAAAAATGTTGTAGTACCTAAAAGTTTTTCTGTTCTCAGTCAATGCTAATACTTAATGCCTTTTAAAACCAGAATAAAATACTTCACAATGGAAAACTGGAGATGCAGAGAAAAAGGACAGAATTGTTTTAGATTGCCAGTAGAATTTGATAAATCCGCTGCCTGTGCAAGTAAAGCTCCATGTCTTTGTGTGAAGAAGTGGCCCCCCTTCTGCTTTCCCAAACACTGCATATGACAAGTAGTGAGAATATCTGCCTTCTTTCTTGAATGTATGTTTTTCTTGGTTTGCTCCTCAGCAATTTCCTTATAGAAAAACTTACATATTTACATGTCTCTTGGAAAAATTTGGGTTCAGTCATTGCTTAGCACAAAGCAGACCAGTGAAGCATCACTTTGAAGTTTATAAGTGTATAGTTAGCGAGGGAAAGATCAATTTTCCAAATAATTCTAGTCTTCATCGTATATTAGGTATGTTGTCAGTATTGTTCATATCAATTCAATTTGTGTTTTCTCTTGACTAATTTTTTCTGAATTTTTGCCTTTTCCCTTTTAGATCCCAGTGTGTGTGTGTTTGGTTTGCCTCCTGTGTCTTTCACAGTTTCACTTCATGACGAGCTGGTTACATAGCAAATTAGATGGATGTGGGAGAGGTGTTGTGACATAGAGCGTCTGAACCTCCCTGGCTAAAGCTTATTAGAAGTCATTAATGCATGCTTTTATTAAATTATTTCTTCTATTAAAAAAAAAAACACCACACTTTATAACCTGTCTTGATTTTTAATTTGTGATAGGTGCTTCCAGTAATTAGTCTTTTTCAAAACACTTAATACAAATAATGACCTGATTTTCAAAGTTTCTTCTTTTGGCCCCTGCAAGTGGTACAGTACGTCAAGGAAAATGTCATTTGTTTGCTTGTTTCTAATGAGGCATTTAGTATTGTAATTTTCATAGCACTAGTGAAGATAATTTACAAACTGTCATCTCTAGAAAAACAACTTTGGGGTCTCAGCTCTGCTGCCTCATGTATTGGTAATCTCTTTTCAGTAGTCTTTTTTTTTTAGGAAGTTATATGGTCATTAAAGCTATCACAGCTGTTTTCTTAAGTCTAACTTAAATTATCCCCATATTCAGTAAATGTTAGTATTTTTCTGCACCTTTCTGGGGTGTTAGATCTCTTCCATGGGAGACTTGACTTTTCAGATAACTTTCAGATTGCTTAAGCAAAAACCCCCCAACTCCTCAAATTTCACCATAAAACTTAACTTTTTCATGAAGATTAAAACCTTTTCCAGGTAAGGGGGTGCTGTGCACAGCTGCTTGTACACCTCTGTTCTTGCTCAAGGAGTTTATAGTGGTAAAGGACTGCAAAAGAGAGAAATTTTCCAGAAGTCACTGAGGCATCAAGTTTAGGTTATGCATGTTCCCCTTGCATGACTTAAGTCAAGTGATGAGCAACTATTCTCTGTTCAGCTTTGTATGAACAGTTAAGATGTCTTATGCTTGAGAATAGAATATACTAATGATAATTTATTTCACAAGAAAATGCAAAATATCTACAAACAATAAAATTTTATCTACATTTTTACTAAAAAGTCATTCAGAATTTAAATTGCTCAGCTAATGCCTTGGTCTAATACTACTATACTTACTGTTCTGGTTTTGTATGCAGTGTCTGATATGTTCAGTTGTTACAGGTGTAAGGCTGACTTAAAATGACGTATCCTAAATAACAGAATATAGTAAATAAAGTTTTTCAGTCTTAACAGTCATTTGTGAGTGAGCATTTTTTTAATAGCAATTCTAAGAAGTCATGTGAAATCCTGAAATCTCTTCAGAATGTTTCACCAAACAGAATTCTCATAATGTAACATATTTTTTCAAAATAGTAAGTGCTGTCAGCTACAAAGTTTATTTTCTTGGTTTGAACTTTGACTGGGCTTGAATTTGAGATAGAATAACATCCAAATATTGAATTTTTTTATCCTTATTTGTAATAAGTCATTGTAGAATGCTGCTGTAAGTCATGTAAGTCCATGCAAGTCACTTGCCAAGGTAATTAATCTTGCTTTCTCATTGCCTCATAATGTCTGTAATATTTGCAGAGATGTGAATGTGTGTAACACTTTACCCTTTCCTTCATCTACTAAAACTCTCTTTGCTTTAATGATTGACATTTTAAGAGCTTGGCCCTTAAAAACCAAGAAAACAACACCCTCCCCTCCCCGAGATGGCATTCAAAAAATGATATTTTTTGTAAAATGAATTGTAAAAATATTGCAAAAATTGTAAATGAAGCTGAAAATGGGGAAACACTTTCTTACAGCTGAGAGATGGATCGATTTTTAAAGAGAAGCATCCCTGCTCCAGTTGTCTGCCATTATTAATTCCCTGAGAATGGTAACATGGTTGTGGAACATTACATGTGTCTATTTCCTTTTCAAAACCATTAACTTAGTGCTAGAAACTTGAAAACAAACTAAAATAGATCTTGTAGTAGACATACATTAGTTATAAACACGTTAAATACTCTATTTTATCTTTTTATATGCAACACTACTTCAGAAACTGCTTTAGTTGGAAATAAGGAAACCAAGAACACATGCATCATTGTAGAGTTAATTTACAGAATTTAAAACTAATTTTTTTCATTTTATGAAATGCTTCTATCTTTCCCTGCTGTTCTGCTATGGATTTTGTAGACAAAGAATTTTGTTCAAATTAATAGAGTTTTTCAAGTGTTTGTCTAGAAGACTCTATAGGTGACAAGCATAGTGAGTATAACAAATGACAGTAAGAATACTGGCAGTGATCATTTACCTCTCTCTCCAGAAATTAGAACAGTTAGAATTTATAATACTGCTTTTTTGGGGCTTATATTCCAGCTGGTAAGATTGAGTTGATGATATTTTTGCTGAGGATATGGTAGTATCTATGGTGTTGGTTTGTAGAAGACAAAAAGTGTTAATTGATCAGACTTGCAGGAAAAATATCACACTGATATAAGAAGCAGAAAATTCACCTTCCTATTTTCAGATCATGAAATAAGACATTTATTTGCATACTGCTGCTACCAGTCAAACAAACATGATAAAAAATTGCAGAACTAAGAGTACCCTTGGTTTTTACACACATAAGGCTCTTTGAACAACCGCTTCCAGTTGTCTCATATTTTTTGTGAGCCATTGTATTAAATTGGTGTTTATTCAAATGATTATAATGCCAGGGTTGCATAATTTCTCCCTTGTCTGAGCCATTGTGTTCATATAAGCTTTAAGTGAGGCTGATTGCACTTTCTGATTTTTTTTGTTTCTTTTAATATACTTTCTCTATTTACATAATTGACTGTGTAGGGATCTTTGGGATTTAATATAAAGAGGGAAAGGCACAAGTTAACGATCAGTTCCTTCTCCTGTAGGTAATATATTCACAAAGTGTTAGCTTCACTATTTCTTATTTATAAATAATATTCAAACATGATCAGAGATGTGGTATTTTGTTAAGAGACAAAAGAAACAATCTCAGCTCAGATTGATTATTTGAGAGTTTTTTTGATCTTGCCATATTATGCTGAAATTTCTACAGGTTTTCATAGGTCTTAAATCTAATTTACCTCATTTAACAAAAATACTGTTGGTATAATTTGTACTTCAAATTCCCTAAGAATAAATAAACCACTTACGGCTAACCAGTCTACAAGGCATAGTTAGCTATAGTAAAAATAAGCTTTTGATGTTTAAAGAGTTATTTCTTCAGTATATCCTATTCTAGGATATACCTACTTTTGTTGGTTATTGGAAACTTTCAATAATGAATTGCAGGCTAAGGAAAAAAGCCTCAAACCAAATACAAATCAATATAGCACCAGCAACTTATAAACAGATGTTAGGAAATTAGTAATGGAAAATTTTAATGCTGTGGTTGTGCAAAGAGCTACACCCACATTCTTGAATGATAAAAAAGCAAATAAACATCCTAGACACTGCGTGCTTGTAAGCTGTTCTAAACATCACTGATCAGGCTGTGCTCTATGAATTGAACTATTTACCCCATACTGATATAACAGTTTATATATTGTTTTATTTTGGTACTACTATTTTAAGTAAAAGCTTATTCACCCCTTAAACACTCAGTGTTCAAAGAATGATCATCTTAACTCTATGGGAAAGTTTTAGCATCACTTAGTGTAAATATTTCTGGGAATATAGGTAACAAGGTAAGAATGCACAGCAGTGATTCCATAATCCTTAGCTGAGTGTGGCAAATACCTCCCTATACTCCGTACAGCTTCACAGAATTTCTGAAAATTTATTATTTTTTTTGTGATCATAGTTCCCAGCACCATCTCCCTTTTTGCCGTATCTCCCACTTCATGTATTGTGGCTTGAAAATGTGATGTCCTGCAGGAGTGGACATTTAGTTGCTATTTGTTATACCAAAAATAGGTGTAGTGTACAGCAACCTATAATCTTGAGAGTCTCCTTTAGCACTGCACATTGCTTACTATGAGTTAGGATTGCAGTGGAAAAAATGTTAACGCATGTGGTAGTGAGTTCTGGTTTTGTTTTTTCTCTGCACTAGAAATAATCTTACTTGTGGATCACACCCTGTCATCTCTTCCTGAAAATTCTTGAAAGGACTTTTCAGATTCATCTGGTTCACACTTGTATTAGTTGCACAGAAAAAAATACTTACTTCTGTTTTCTACAAACTGGCAAAAAATACTTGAAGTGCTAGGGCAAGGGTGCAAAATTAAAACCACTCATCTTAACTGAATATTCATTGTGTAAGAACTGTTGACTGATGAAGCAGTCCTGAAAGTACACAGCAGATTTTCCTCTGGAGTGGTTCCAAGTGTAGGCACAAGCTGGTCTGAAGGTGTGCTGGAGCTGCACAGACATACTGGAGCTCTGCAGTCTGTGCCTGATGATGCTCCATGCTTCATTTTCTGAGCTCCAGGCAGTTGAAGTTGAAGCTATACACTAGAAAAGGTATAGCTTTAATCCTCACGCTGAGGATCAAAATACAAGTCATGGAATCTGAAAACAGATTTTTGTACAGCAGCAGATTAAATGGAAATAACCTATTTCCTGGTGCATGAGATTTATCAGGACAAGTTACAAAAGAAACAGATATACTTGCACCTCTTTTAATTAAGCCTTGGCTGTTGCCTGTGTGAAAGAGACTTAAATAATATATAGGCAGGCATTCAAAGTCCAATCCTTTGCAATGGTTTAAGAGTAGGCAGGAGTATTTTATAATGTAGCCATTCTGATTTGCTCACAACTGTCTATTCCTGTCTTCCTTGGCAATAATGAAAGTGTTACAGCTCATGACTTCTAAAAAGTCATCATCACCTCTAAGAATTCAGAGGAGAGAAGCGAAACTTATTTTACATATGATACCTAGTTGTAATCTAGGCAGGTTTTTTTATTAATTTAGAGGAATTTTTGATGCTTTACATAAAACTGACAATACAGAGCACAGCTTTATAAAAGAGAGTGAGCTAAAGAAGCATACTCAGTTCTAACTTCTCATGAAAATAAGCTAATAGATTTGACGCAACTTTTAAATCTGTCTTATAATTGATCGCTCTTGTTGAGAAAAATATGTTACTTAACTTGATCATCTTCAATTTAAAATCTTGAAGATTTTTGGAGGGCACTTCTTCCTATTGTGACTGCTTTAATTCATTTCAATTCCTGTATCAGGAAGGAGATGTAATTTGTAGCTGGATATTGCCAGTTAAATATTTGGATACTTGCAGTGCTGTGAGACTGTCATACATGGATAAACAGAATGGCTGTTCACTAACAGCTGTTTTTTTGTGTTCTTAATTGTCTAAGTGATCAATCTGGTTCCATCAGAAAATCTTTAAAAATAAATTATATTTCATTGTCTGTTTAAAATATATAAAAAATATCTCCATGTGAATTATTTTACTTTTGTATTCATTTGCCTCTTCCATTTTATCCACCAGTGTCTAATGCCAGTGTTTTGCTTCTTTTATGTTTCTTTATTTTGTTGCTTTTGTTTGAATGTATTGTTGTGTTTATATGGAACTGGTCAAAGAACCGTTACTGTATTTTATGTTTGTATCTACATTTTATTTTGCATGCTTAACGTGGCTTTGCCTGGATATTCTTTTTGGTAAGTTCAGAATTTAAAAGCATAATGTTTTTCTGTAGTAAAGTTTGTAACCTGCCACCTTATTTTCTTCCACCTCAAGTAACATAATTATTTTGGTTTTGGCATACTGATTTGTACTCATGTACTGTTCTGCTTTTGCAAATTATACATATGATAACATAACACTTTTCCTAACTACCATTTTCATCTCTAGCTGAGCTAAACGATATGACTCTGGTACTAATGTGTACTAATGTAACTTTCATCTTCAAAATGTAGTTGACAGCTGTTAAAATGATCAGTGCTGAGAACTCTGTGTGTATTTGACACACACAGAACCTCAGTCTTAGAAAGCCATGTTACAGCTTCTTTGCATAGCCTGGTGGTTACTCTCAGCTTCACTTTTCAGAAGTCTTCTCAAGATCTTCTAAGAACAGTGTGCATGTTTATGTTTCTCTTTTAGCAACAGCTTGCTCAGCTCCAGAAAGAAAAATCAGAGATTTTGAAGAACCTGGCATTATACTACTTCACCTTCGTTGATGTTATGGAATTTAAGGTAAGGTATTACAAATGTGCAAATTGTTCAGTCACATTAGGTTTCTGTAATTTTATTTATGAAGTAACACTATATAATGAAATAGCTCAACTTGAAGCTCTGTTCTTCAAATAAAAAAAAATGAAGCTCCATCACTAATCGTAGTAATGTGATATTTTTAAACTAAAGTTATTTCTTTGTTTTTCAAGGACCATGTCTGTGAACTGCTAAACACTATTGATGTTTGCCAAGTCTTCTTTGATATTGTAAGTTGCTGGGTTTAAACTTTCAAAAATATTTCTATTCAGAGTTCTGTGGGGAGAGGTCTTGCTTTTGTTAGTCCAAGAAACATCACATCTCTAGTTATAAATACAAGAGAAATAAAACCAATGTAGGGTTCATATTTCTAACTTTTGTAATAGAGAGATAGAACTTTCTCAGTAGGCTTCTTGTGGGCAGTAGTAACAGTATTGTTACCAGACATAAAAATTTTTCAGTGATTTTTGATTTATTGTATCTGCAAGTTAATTTCTAGTCATCTTTATGCTTACACCTTGTGAGACTCACAAGACAAAACTGTTGCTGGTGTCCACCTAAGCTATGTGAGGTCACTTTTGGGGTTGACTAAAGCAACTACAAAAGCATCTAAAAGTCTTATATTTAAAACCACCACCCTACCCCCCCAACCAAACAAAGAACCAAAAAATGAAACAAAAAACCCCAACAAAAAAACATAGAAAAAAAGCCCCCAAAACCCCAAAAGAAAACCTCCAACAGCTTTTCCTGTTGGTTTCAACTTTCTTAATGTTCTTAATGTCACCTTCTTAGTTTTTGTCATTATTCTAAATTTGGCCAACTTAGATTCATAATATGAAAAAGGAACAGGTATGTGTTGTGTGCAATGTAGTTGCAAGGCTGGTGGGATATGTGCTGGTCTTTTACATTAGGGTCCTATTAAAATACAGTTCATAGGCATGGCACTGCTGGCTGCTTAGTAACAAAAGTTTTCCTATCTGTCAGGTAATCTGTGACACTTAAGCCTGGAAGGATTTATTTGGATGCTTTGCTTTCATGAGTGCAAACAGTTCTGGAATCTGAATGCATAAATTAAGGTTATATAGAGTTGTATACCACCAGAACAAGAACTTTGTTCAAAAGACAGCCTGTTATTTTTAAAAAATGCTGAAAATCAGTGGAAAAGGAAAAATGTTTTATGCTTTATTATTTCTAAAAGTTTTTAAATTATAATTTACTGGTTTTCCTTTCTAGACTGTAAACTTTGATTTAACAAAGAACTACCTAGATTTGATTATAACCTACACAACTCTAATGATACTGCTGTCCCGAATTGAGGAAAGGAAGGCTATAATTGGATTGTATAACTATGCCCATGAAATGACACATGGAGCAAGGTAAAAGATTTATTGTATAAAAGACCAGTATAATGTTAATGATAGTAAGAGCTACACCTCAGTGAATTGTTTGTTGTTGATTTTAGTGACAGAGAATATCCACGCCTTGGCCAGATGATTGTGGATTATGAAAATCCTTTAAAGAAAATGATGGAGGAATTTGTACCTCACAGTAAAGTATGTAACTTTTTTCACAGGCATGCAGTAACCTTAATTGGGAGAGACAGAGATAAAAAGTAAATATGCAAGAGTTTGTTTTGTCGAAGGCCATTTGGTATAAATTTTACATGAGATTTCTGCTTGCATTGAATGTCTAGGGCTGGGGATTGATACCCTATTAAAAAGCACAACCTGCAGAAATACAGGAATGATAGGACCCATTAGTAAGGCACCATTTTATTCACTAAGGATTAGAAATTAACTAAAAATCACTTGTGGATCATCTGAGAATAGCTACTTCTGTGTTTTGTGTAGGCTTGTAGCTTGAAATTAGAGATTCACAGTGCTTCTGTGAAGTTGGTTGTTTTGCAAGATTGCCATCCTAGATTAATGTGATTTTCTGTTTTGTAACCTGAGGAGTTTTGCTTTGGATTGTCCTTAAACTGGGAATCCAGGAGATCACCACTGCCTCTTTAACAGTAGCTCCTCTACTCAAAAGCTGACACTGCTGAGTTGCCCTCACTGAGTTAAAGCAGCTCAATTCCTTTAGTCCTTTGTGTACAGATGTTTCTAAATTTCTATTCTTACACTATTGTTTGTGCTGCAGTTCCATGATGTTTTATCTAGGCTGTATTTTCATGTAAGAATACCTTGGAAAAGTTACAGAAGCCTCGCCAAAGTCAAAGTGTATCCTGTTCTATCACTTCCTATTTGTTCGCTAGATTTGCTATTCTGTCAAAGGAAACTAGATTTCTCTGATCAGGACTGACGAGCTATTAAAAAGATGTTACTTTCTGTGTGCTTGCAAATTAATTGCCTAACAATTACAACTTATTTTGGAATCTTTGGCGGTAGCTTAAGTTAAATTCCAAGTATTACCAAAAGTTTTTAAGATTTGAGTTCTTCTTTACCTGTTTTGAAGTTCAGGTACTAGTTATGTTTTCCTTTTCTTGCTTTCTAGAGATTTTTCTTGATTTCCTTAAACTTATCAGTAATGTCACTAGAAGCTCAGAGTTTTCCAGCTACTTTCCTAAGTGCTCTAAAGTGAAATAGTTTCCAATATTTCTAACTTGTCTGTAATCTTATTGTTGTTACACTTTCCATGATTCCTGTCTTGTTAAGGCTTACTTAGCTAAGGATCTCATTTACAAGTAATTTTTCTGGTGCACATTTTAGCAAAGATGTTTTACTTCTCAGTATTATTGTTGTTTATGCTCTTGTATTTAATAGTGGATCAGTCCTTTCCATTGAAACATTTGTAAAGATGCCTTTCAGTCTGATTTTTGCTCTTGTGCTTATTCTGTGCTAGAAGTATAAATTGGGGTCAGGGATCTTTTCAGGTGCTGTATTACAGAAACATATTCTTGGGTTGCTCTTTCATGGAAGTAGACACTTAAGTTGTCATTCTGTAATCCCACTGCTTTGCAGCAAACCAGACCATTGTTTAGTCCTTTACATTAGCTTTGGCGGATGACTTTGATTTTTTTTGCCTGAGTGACCTTTTCTGCTCTCACACTGCTCACATCTGGCTCCTGAGGATTCATTGAGCACCAGTATTGGTAGAAAAGTCAGGGAAAAGACTTAGTGTACACTTGCCCAGATAAGCTTGATTTGCTACAAAGATATTCCTGCAGACCCTATCTGCTCTAAACAATTTTAATTTGCTACCAGAGGAAAAGACATACTAAAGGAAGTGGCAGGAAAGGGAGTAATGCAAAAAAACTGGGATGCTAGAATAAATAATGAACAACTTCCAGTTGTTCATTTCACTCTGAGAAATGAACTCTCACTTCACTCTGAGAAAACCTTCCAGTTGTATGTGAGAGGGCTTTTGTGCCTTATTGTTTTTTTTCCATGTCCTCTAATTCTGAACTCAGAACTTTATAACTCTAACTAAAATAATAGAAATCAAACTCTTGCTTCTTTGCATCCTTCCTCTAGCCTGCAGTAGTCTTTTATATGTTAAGTAAATTAGATGCAATGGGGTTTAACCTTGAGTTTAATTTCAAAACTATTTTAGTGAACATTTTAATTCACTGAAATGTTTTGATGACTGTTAGTAATAATGCTGAGCAAACAGCTCTACTGATGAAATAGTACTAACCATTCAAACTAATCATTAGTCTGTTTTCTAGTCCCTTTCAGATGCTCTGATTTCACTCCAGATGGTCTATCCTCGACGGAATCTCTCAGCTGACCAGTGGAGAAACGCACAACTTCTGAGCCTCATCAGTGCCCCCAGTACAATGCTTAATCCTGCACAGTCTGACACAGTATGATCTTTTAATTTACATAGAGCTAACTAAGGTTTTCTGTAAAATAGCTGTCTGTTGGATTACCTCTATGTGACTTTTAATCAGAGAAGTAAATACGCTGATTAGCACAGGGGAAAAGTTTTCTCTCATTAAGCAAAGTTTCTGTTACATTAATTCGTGCCTTCAGGTTCAGTAATTTGGTGGCCAGAAGATGAAGGGAAACAATGTTAACTTCTGCAGTCATAGAGGGGAGGAATCCTGTGTACCCTCTCAGGTGTTTGCAAGCCAGGAGACTGGAAATCAAACTGGTCTTTCCTTTAAAATTTGTGTTTGCACTTGCTGCTTCAGTTGTGATATGAATGGTTGTCTTTCTGAAAAAAACTGAAGCTTTAATGGTTGTCAAGTTGTGATTAGTATCCATCAAAAGCTTTTAATTCTTAAATATTGTTAAATCCAATGTTTATTGAAAATAAATATTTGTCAAAATTTTTTCAAGGAGTTGGAAGGTACAGAAGCTCACTTAATATTCTAACCCTCAGTTTCTGAAGTTCTGAAACACTGAATCACTGTTAGTGGTCAGCAGCCTTCTATGATTTGTTAGCATTTAAGGCTTTGTTTGTCCCTTTTTGCTAAGAAGTACTTATAATTAGTGTGCTACAAATTACTGGTTTTTTAACAGATGCCGTGTGAATACCTGTCTCTGGATGCAATGGAAAAATGGATCATTTGTGAGTAAAATATTCTGAAACGGCTCATGATTGTATTAAAAAAATGGTTAACATTTAAAAGACTACTTGCTTTCTGTACTGTACAATAGCTGTTGTATTCAAATATGATTCTGGACAACTTGATTAAATTTCATTTGTACTAACTTGCAGTGAAGCTAGAATTCAGCATGTGCTGCTGGAATAGAGTGTGTCATTAGTTTTGTTCCAGACTTTGACTGGAAGTGAGGGTTTCAGTAATTCTGATAAAAATAGTCAAGTAGTATCAGCATAAAGTAATTAATTTTACAAAAATATTGCAAAAATACCTCCATTAGAAGTGGGGAGGTATTTTTTATATATTAGAAAATACTATCAATGAAAGAGTTTATTAATGATCTATGCAAACTATTTAAGACAAAATAACATAATCATCTCACTGTTCTCTTACTGTCTTTGTGCATCTCATTTGTGACATACATCAATGTGAACTTTTGAAGTTGGATTTATTTTGTGCCATGGAATCCTAAATAGCGATGCTACGGCTTTGAATCTTTGGAAACTTGCACTTCAAAGCAGCTCTTGCTTGGCTCTGTTTCGAGATGAAGTGTTCCATATTCACAAAGCTGCAGAAGATTTGTTTGTAAACATAAGAGGGTAAGTTTTTGTTCTCCTTTTAGAATCTCTGTTAAAAACACCATATTTCTTGAAGAACTGTTTTAGACATATTACTTCTGCCTTACATAAGTTCTGCTTAAGTACACAAACATTTTTGCTTGGTATCTTGACTGCTTCTTTCATAAGTTTTAAGGGCCTGATTTCATAACCACCACACCTTTTTTTATCTCAGCCTGGTGAATCAGTCTCTAAAATGGCAAGTCTCTAAGGTTAATGATCTCACCCACAAATCTTGATTTACTGAAGGGAAATGATGTTACTGATGTGGAGTTTGCTTGAAAAATTGCATCTTGCTGCCACTGTTTCTGCAGTACATTATATGAAAACTCAGAAACAAAGTTGAGACCTCTACCAGCAAACACCAGGAGCACTTCAGTAGAAAGAATTTTTGGTTTGGGTGTCCAGTTCTGGCATTTATCTCTGCTCAGGAACCTGTGTGCCTTTTCTGGTGTATCCTGCTTGCTATAACATTGTAGCTCCTCTCAAGTCCCACTCAGCTCTTTCTAAAATGTGCTACTGTTTCTTATACCATCTCTGATTGGTTTTACTTGCAGCTACAACAAGCGTATTAATGACATCAGAGAGTGCAAAGAAGCTGCTGTTTCACATGCGTAAGTGTCTTAAAAAGTTTTTCTGACAGATGTTAGGATTGGTTTTCTTAAAAAAAATTGTAAAGATTGTACAAACAGAATTTGTCAAATGCTGAATTAGTCATGCATTTTCAAGAGGGATCATTTACTGATTGTTCTTTTAAATCTGGACTTGCTTAATGTCATTACCAATTTAACTTCCCAAGTTTTAGATTATTTTTCAAATTATCAGGATGGAAGCATTTAGTTTATTCATTAGTTACATTTTATCTGATTACAAAATGTGAATGCAGATTAAATAGAAACATTTCAATGTAGTCAAATGCACATCACAGAGAGGGGGCAGAGAACTTGGGGTTTAAATTTATTGATGCTTCAAGAATATACAGTGTTGCTGATGAGGGTGGCAATTTTTTGAACCACATTCTTCAAAATTCTGAAATTTAGAAGTTGGTGTAATATAATCTGCCTATGCTTGGTCTTAAATGCTTTTGAAAATCAAGTATTCTATGCCTAGCATAGTGGATAATGTATGTTATTTTGATGCAGCGGTTCAATGCATAGAGAGAGACGCAAGTTTTTACGTTCTGCACTCAAAGAACTAGCCACTGTCTTGTCTGATCAACCAGGCCTCTTGGGCCCCAAGGTAATGACAGCTCTTTTGCTTTGCATTTGTGCAAAAACCAGTATGTTTGTCAATGATAAATCCAATATTTATTTTCTTTGTGCGGGGGGGGGAAAAACTCCTCACTTCACTCTGAGAAAACCTACTTAGATTTTTTTAATTCTTGGGGTTTAGAGATTAGTTGCCTCTTGAGTGCACAAACTATTCAGCTGTTGTGTGTATTGATAAGCTTGTGAATAATTTTTTGTTTTTCAGGCACTTTTTGTATTTATGGCATTATCCTTTGCTCGTGATGAAATTATTTGGCTTCTTCGTCATGCAGATAATATGCCAAAGAAGAGCGCAGATGATTTCATAGATAAGTATGTTCATTTTTAATGCAATACCTTCAATACTAGAATTTCACAGACAAATTTGAAGGCAATGGAATCTTAGAAAAGGTTAGCTATATGGAGCAGCTGGGAATGTTCAGAAAATTTTTACTTGATAATATTAAGTGTCCCATCAAAACAGAAAATTAGAAATACTGTCATAGAAATTGGAGCACAACAGTGAAAATTAATTTATAAAATAAAAATATTTTATATAAGTTTTGGTTTTTTAACTTTGAATAGGCAAAAATAAAGCTTTTTCATGTGTCTTCACTGATTTTGCATTGATCAAATCAAAAAGCTTTATTTGTTCATTTGTGGAATGCCTCTTGTAGCAAAACTGTCTTTTAAATCAGTTAAGCTTTATTTATGTAATACAGCATTAGTGCCACCATAGACAGATGGTAAAAATGAGAAATAGAACTACAAGATCTTACAAGTGTGGATAGGCAGGAGACTTCTCAAGAGTATTGGACACAAGGTTGAACTGAAAGACTGCAGGAATTTAAACAAGTAACAATCACAAGGCCTTATAGAGCTGGAATGGGAAAATCTTGGATTCTCTCCACTGGATTTAGGTGCTAAGGAAATATGGAGGTTCCAGAGCCTCTCTGAAACAACCTGTGCAAGTATTTAACCATCCTAATGGGTTGGAAAAAAAACCCAGAAAAGCAGTTATTAAACTTGTATTTTTCAAGTTTAACCACTTTTTGAGAAAAACATTTTTTCAAATTGAGCTGTAGAGAAGGACTTCTTATTCAGAAAAAGAACTTAATAGTTGTACAAACCTTGGAGGATTACTATGGTGGTATCTTGCTAACTTATGTCCTGTTGAGTGGATTTGACCTTGCAGAGAAAGTTACCCATGTAAGCTCCTTTTACAACATTAACAAATATTTTCATACAGAAATTAGCTCTTTTGTTTTAAAAGCAAGGTATTGGAGGAAATCCCCTTGAGAAGCATCCCACTAATAGAAATTAATATTTTGAGTGCTGTTTGTAAACTTTTCCTTGTCTTTTTGTCTAGGCACATTGCTGAGCTAATATTCTACATGGAGGAGCTCAGGGCACATGTGCGAAAATATGGACCAGTGATGCAGAGATACTATGTCCAGTATCTCTCTGGCTTTGATGCAGTGGTCTTAAATGAGCTCGTGCAGGTATGGCAACATTATGGTTCTGGGCTCTCAAATGCAAATTTTCACAAGGGCTTTTTGTCCAAAATTATGTCATAAAATGCATCCCAGTTTGTGGATTTTGATGAACTTTATGGAGTAAAATTAACTTACTGCTTAATTCTGGGATTTAGAGTTGCACTTACAGTTTCTATATAGAATCACAGAATATCCCAAGTTGGAAGGGACCCACAAGGCTCATCAAAAGCTCATCTGCACAGGACACCCCAACAATCCCACCCTGTGCCTGAGAGTGTTGTCCAAACGCTCCTTGAGCTCTGGCAGCCTTGGGACTGTGACCCAAGCCCTTGGGATCCTGTTCAGTGCCCAACAACCCTCTGACGGAGGAACCTTTTCCTAATACCCAACCTAAACCTCCCTCGACACAGCTTCATACCATTATGAGTGGTATGAATTGATATACTTCAATATTCATATATGATTATTATGAAGCACTGTTATGTTTAGCGACAGGGAAACAGGTACTGTCAATGAAGGAGTGTAGAAACCTTTTCTTATTTAGCCCAACCAAGAAATCATAAACTTTCTGAAGTGCTTTGGTTTTATTCCCTAGTGACCCCACTAGATGGAGCCCAAACTGAAATGAGGGGAAAAAATGAGCTTGAATTTTATTTGTCATTAATTCATAACAGCTATCAAGCACCAGATTAGACAAATGATTGAGTTGTAATTTAGATTTTTTTCAGCCTTTAGGTTTCAATGTCAGTTATTGCTTGAATTATGAGAAACTTCTGCATTGTGTTACTTAACAGAAGTGTGGTCCTATTAGTAGCTAAAATGAAAAATATTTATGTTGCATTTTGTAAAAAATTTTTTGTAAAATTTGAATGTTTAGTAAAAATGTTTTTTTTTAATTAAAAAAAAAATCAAGAGAGGGGGTTTTTTGGAGGTAAAGTGATGCTGACGTGGGCCCCATTATATCCTGTCATAGGCAGGTTTTCTTTGTAGACAGGACAGAAAATGTAGCATAGCTACATTTCCTGACAGATTTTCCCGGTTTGAGCTGATGTTGGTTTGGAAGCAATCTTTTCTAGGTATTTGTCATCAACCAATGAATTAAAAAGTGAAAGCTATTAAATAGCACTATTTGAAATATTCCATCAAGTTATCTCTTGTAGGTTTTTGAATATTTCAGAGTATAGCTGATAAATGGGGCATGGATATTGACATTGTTTCATAAACCAAGATTAAAGTAATAATAATAATAATAATAGCAACAACATTTATTTTAGAATCTTTCAGTGTGCCCAGAGGATGAATCAATCATCATGTCCTCTTTTGTAAACACAATGACTTCACTAAGTGTGAAACAAGGTAAGTTTAAGTGATCTTGGAAAATTGGTAACAGTGTGGCAGATTCCTTTCTTGTGGTGTGTCCTTTTTCCAATGAATGCTATTGGGTAGTAATTCTGCCTTTTAATATAGAAAACATATTACACATATTTTCATGTAGATATTTTAATTCCTTTTACTGCAACTATACTGGATCAAGTTCTTGGGTAAAAACATGAGGTTCATTACCCAAATAATTCTTTACTATTTGGGGGTTTTTAGAAGGTCTAATAGTATATCTGAATTTGTTATTGTTTTCTAAGGGTTTTCTGTTCTATATTTTTCCCTGATGCAGTTGAAGATGGAGAGGTATTTGACTTCAGAGGAATGAGATTAGATTGGTTTAGATTGCAGGTAAGAATTGGTAAATATGCATGATGTTTCACTAACTTAAAACCAAAATGTCTCATAGATCACTAGTGTTCTAGATTACTCTCACACTGCAAGTGGGCGACAAGCTATCTAAAAATAACCTACTCTTCAAATCAAACAAATACCTTAACAGATAATTTGCTATGTTTTGATATAACTTTGTCTGTTTTGGTACTTTTTGCAAATCATCTCTTGGGAGTGTTTATAACAGTTCAGAAATAGAATGTGTTGAGGCTGAGCTGTTTGGTGGGTGTGCAGAGTGTGATTCAGTGTGCCTACACTAGCAAGGGAGAGCTTACAGGTTCGTGTTTTGCCAGTACATTTGTTCTGCAGTTTATCTGTGAATTAGCCATATTGAGTGGATGTTTAGAGACTTCGCTGAAAGGCAGTTTGCTTTTTTTAAGCTCTAGCGGAAAGAGAAGAATCCCTGCATTCTTTAAATACACAGAGCACAAACAGTATTTCACATTGGTATGGAGCAACAGCAATGGAATTTGCACAAAAGCAGCTGCAGATATAACATATAAATTGTTCTGTCTTTGCAGGCCTACACCAGCGTTTCTAAAGCTTCTCTTGGCCTTGCGGACCATAGAGAACTAGGAAAAATGATGAACACAATCATTTTCCACACAAAAATGGTAGATTCTTTGGTGGAGATGTTGGTTGAAACCTCTGATCTTTCTATCTTTTGGTATGTTCCTAACCTGACTATACAAGTTTTTTATTATTTATTGTTTGGTTTGTCCTTGCAAGTGTAATTTTTAAATAGCACACTTTGTAGTAAGATAGGTCAGTGGAAGAATTGATTGGAATTTCTAATTTCTTGCAGAATTAGTTTGAAAAAGGTATTTATGAACACCTATCAGAGATATTCTCCAAGCAGTCATATAATTGATCAGGAATCATTTGCAGATTTTTCCTTAACAGTTTCTGGCAAAAAGTGCAAGGTTTTTACAGTCCCTATGTGGCAAACGTCAGAATAAAAATATGATTATGATAATAATACTAATGTAAAATAGATGTGCAAATAAAATGCATAAGAAGTGAATGCAGAAAACAAACAAAAATGATGAAAGCATGGGGCAGTTTGTGGTATACAAAATGTGTTCATGGTCACATTTGGTTTGTGTGAAGTAAGTCTTATTTGCAAATATATTAAAAATATATATATAAAATACAAAACATATATAAAATGTATTGCAAATATATATAAAATATATATATTGCATTTAAATGTCTGATTAATAACCGATTAATTCTGTTCAGTTTTTATAGTCGTGCTTTTGAGAAGATGTTTCAGCAGTGTTTGGAGCTTCCCTCTCAATCAAGATACTCAATTGCATTCCCACTGCTTTGTACTCACTTTATGAGCTGTACCCATGAACTATGCCCTGAAGAGGTAATTTTTAAATTTTAGTTATTTTCATCTTTTATTCATTGGAGAATGAATTAGAGCTGAACACTGCAGGAAGGTGCTATTATGGCAATTTAATACTTGAGGGAGGAGAGTGCTAAAAATGTAAAAATGGAGGTAAAACAAGTAGATGTCTTGTTGCATGACTCTTCATGCATAAATCTCTAAATTCTTTTCTGAAGTGAGAAAGCATTTTGATCTTTGCTTTAAAGAAGGATCAGCTAGGGTACAAAAATAAGATGACTTTTAAGGCTTAGATAGTAATAAATCCCACATGCCTGTTAAAACTTAGAAGCAACAGTTTTACTGTTAAATGTTGTTTATAAATTCATTGTGGGAGAAGGAAATAGGAAGTTGGGGATTTTGTATGGCTAGTTACAATTTTCTTCAGTAAGAAAAAAAAATAGGTTGATACACAGTATAATGCAAGTATTTGCTTTGGTCAGAACTGGGTAATGGAAACCTTGTTGGTTAGAGTTAGAATTTTAAAAATACGGTGTTGCTTGAAGAAATGGACCCTTCATTAAAGGAAGCAGTTTGAATCTGAGGAAATTCTATTTTTGTTGTAATGGCATAAATCCTTTAGTACATTTCCTGTATGTTCACTGACTTTGGAATTAGTCTTGGAGTTAACCTGGCCATTTTTATGTAGTGCTCATGAAAATCTTGTTTTCATTCCTAACAGTGCTCATCTGAAACAATTAGTTGAATGAGATTTATGGTAATATACACAATATGGGGTTTTCTTATTTAAACATAAAATTCTATTTTCCACTAAACTTCATTACAATACACATTTATATAACTACTTTCCTTGTATGCTTTGCTTTAAATAGCTGCCAATGCTATTTATACTAGACAAGCACTAAGAAGTTTCCAGGAAAGCTTAACCCTTCAGGACAAGAGATATCTTTGAGAACAATTGTAGTAACAGTAAGGAATCAGTAGCCAAAGTCCACTGGGTACTAGTTACTGTGCATTCAGCTGCAGCAAGCGCATTTTGTCTTAGCCAGCAGAACTTGAAATTCAGTACCTGAATTGTATGCCTTGGTAACTATTATCATTTTGGAAAAATAATCTTTGTTGTGCTGTGTAGAGTGTGTCATAGTGTGGCTGATAGAAAGTAAACATCAGTGGTGGAAGGAGGATTTCAGCAAGACAGGGACTATGCTTATGCAGATCCAGTGACCAAGGAACAGAATCCAGAAATTAATGCATCAGGGCTGTATTATTGACTTTATCAATGATCTGAAGGACACTGCTTTCTTTATAGCTTGAGTTGCATGCTCTTTCCCCTCTAGACTTAGTATTGGCACATATTAATGAAGAGGACATTCACAGAGACCTTGGAATATTGGACACATTAAAGTAGATTTGGTCCAAAATTAAATGTGAAAACCTACTTCTTCAAAAAAATTTTTTGCCTCTTTTTACAAAAAATATTTTTAATGGTGAACTTTGAAAATTTCATGTTTCAAATTGCTTCCAAAATAAAAAAATAGCCTGGAGTCAAGATTATTGAGGACTAATGAATTTATTATTTTGCATATCCTAGTTGTATGATTAGTGAACTGTTCTCTGCAGTAGTGTAGGAGTGATGGGAAACTGAAAGTCCTGCTTCCTTTTCTCCCTTTTTAACAGCGACACCATATAGGAGATCGTAGTCTTTCCTTGTGTAACATGTTCTTGGATGAAATGGCTAAGCAGGCTCGAAATCTTATCACAGACATTTGCACAGAACAATGTACACTGAGTGATCAGGTGAGTATGGCTGTGTCTATTTTAATTCTCCTTTAAGATTTTCTCCATTCAACTTTCTGGATTTTTTTCTGTTCACTTTTTTCTCTGTGTTTTGGGTAAACTTTCTGTTTATAAAATTGAAGGTGATTTGAGCAAGAATTTTTAATACTAGAATTGTGTCAAAGGAAGAATGTGTTATTTGTGTGATGAAGTGTGCTAAGAAAATCAGATTTTAATTTGGAGGAGCTATTTCTTTTTGGTTACTAGTTGTTGCCAAAACATTGTGCCAAAACCATCAGTCAAGCAGTGAACAAGAAGTCAAAAAAACAGACCGGAAAGAAAGGAGAACCTGAAAGGGAGAAACCAGGAGTAGAAAGCATGAGGAAAAACAGATTGGTTGTGACAAAGTAAGCTGCTTCTTCTGTTCTTTTCACCTTGAATCACAAATCAAAATGTGTTTTACATATTGAATGCTTCTTGCTTAATTTGTTTGAATAAATTTAGTTGCTTGTAAGTTTGACCAGCTTTGCGGTTTGTGAGCTTATGATGCTTCTGTGGCATGTGTTGAAACTGAATTTTGTTACATAGGTAATAGGAAGGTTTGTCACTTGAGTTTATCCCCTTGGCTGTTTCCTATACTGAGCAGAAAGAATCCCTGTGCTGTAGCTAGGCTTCCTGAATATTCATATTAACTGTGGGCATGTGAGTCCAAGGAGTGGGTGGCATCTTTGATTCTACCTTGCTTTAGCACTCTTAAATACAGGCTGGACAGGAATTTCTTGCTGCTTTAAGGCTGCTGGCTGACATGGAGTTGTGGCTCCAGTGCCTGAACCAAGTGGGGAAGATTTCCTTGTTAATGGCTGTAGAAAAACTGAGAGCACCAATAAATCAATAGCAAAACTAAAAAAACCACCTGGAATAGGTAAGATGAAAGGTTATTAAATACAGTTTGGGGTGTAAGAGATGATAGGGTAGGAATGGCTATAAGATAGGTGTAAGGAGAGATCAGGACAGTAGAGTAATAAAATTATGAAGAGGAAGAAAGCTAAAAAAAAGGAAAGTATGTGATTGGGAGTGCTTAAATTCACACACTGCTGAAGGAGGGGGAAGTGGTTTTGCTACAGTTGCAACAACAGATCAGCAGAGAACTGTAAATATTAGAGAAGTTGATGGAAAAGAACTTAGTTTAAGATTTGTTCCCCTAATATTTTTAGGTTTTTATTACTGCCTGCTAGGAAACGTTATTTGTATTGTTCAGTTCAGTTAGGGGAAAATCACTTAAACATCTATTCTTTTTGGGGGGGGGGGGGGTAAAAAATACATATATCTATATATATATTCAAAAAAAAAATCTCACATCACTGTGTGCAGTGCAGATCAGTATGCAGTTGCAGGATGTGTTCTTGGCCAAAATACTGTTTTTAAAATATGCTAGAAAAGGGTCTCAAAGCAGAGCATGATGAAGACTTAGACCTGTACTTGCTTTTGAAGCGTTATCCATTCAATATGTGCCTTCCATGATAATATACACTTAAGTGACATTAAATATTCTTCTTAATTTCTTGTCTATTCTTTAAGCCTCGACAAACTGCATACTGCACTTTCTGAGCTCTGCTTCTCAATCAATTATGTACCAAACATGGTGGTTTGGGAACACACGTTTACCCCAAGAGAATATTTGACATCTCACCTGGAAATCCGCTTTACCAAGTAAGAAATATTGTAGAGTTAGAAGCATTGATACACAAGACAAGCCTTTGCTGGTTTATGTTGGAAATATTGTGTACTTACTTAAACTAGATTTTAAAGGGGGATTGTGAAAACCATGGGTAGAATCCCAACTAAATGATTATCAAGTTACATGTGCAGACATACACAATAGTCAATTCCTGTTTGGAAATCCCTATAATCTATTTAACAGCCAGATCCTGCATTCCCAGTCCTGTGTATTTTGTAGGAGCTGGTGATGGCTGCTTTCAGGCATGTATGAAGACATGTATTCCCACCATTCTTTTGCACAGTGCTGGAGTGTTTTCAAATATTTGAGTCCACTGCCTTGCTGAAAGGAAGTCTGAAAATCAGAAGTCAAAATCTGACAAAGTCAATTGAGAATATGTGCAGGTTTTGGTTTTTTTTTTTTTTTTTTTTTTTTTAAATGAAGTGTTGATGTTTGATACTCCTGTCTGTTCTTACCTTAGTCTTCCCATAATTTTTTACAAAATTAGGCAAATGGCAACTTCTGGAGAGGACTTTGTATTAAACCAGCCAGCTATCCTACTATTTTGTACCAAATATTTTTTGGTACAAACATTACTGGTCATATATTTTAAGCAGGGCATAAGGCTTAATCAGTTTAATATTTAAGACACAATATTAGGTCACTGGAGCATTCCATCAGTAAGATAAAGTGGCATAAAAATGCAGATAACTCCATGACATTTTAAGAAGTCAGTTTTTCAGGTTTATGAATATAGACCAATGTTGGTCACTTGTGCTTATTATTTTAATTTGGGGGAGGTCGGCTTGTGGATTGAGGCTGAAGCAACGGGCACATTACTTCCAGAGACTGCTTTCCTTTTTCTTGCTTCATGAAAGAAATGAAATTTGTTAGCTGGGCAGAATTGATATTTAATTTATAATTTTTTTTCAGACCTTCAAGTGGCATTTCTTTCAGAGGCTTGCAGTGTTCCTTAAAAGACAGTTTCTCACTGTTAGAGTTTGTTTACTGTTTTAAGCTCCTCTGTGTCATGTGTGATTGGACTGGAGCTTATTATTATGCCACTTAATCTTGTTATTGTATCAATTTTGAATTTATTTTAAAATAAGAGACTGCCTCAGAAGCAAACTATTGAAAATACTTATGTACGTATGTCCAAGCAACAACAAAAAAGTTACTCTTAAATAATGTGATGTTCTCCTCCAGAATAACTCGTTCCATTCACCTGTGATGAAGGTTGTGATCTACCAATTTCTTCTTTTTATTGCTGTTCTGTCTTTGAAAAGTACATATTACTTAAAAGCTTAGCTCTCAAAGTCTGAGACCATTATAAACTTATAATAAACACTACAACAAGTATTTGTTTACTAAGACTGCTTTTAAGGATCCCCTGATACTGTATGTTTGAGGACCTGGTTCCAGTGACATACTGGGTAAGGTTCATGTCCATGTATGTTAAAATGCAACGTACAGTCCATCGTACAGTTTTGTTCTAGCTTGAAAGCTAGCCTGTGAACATCTGTTACTAGAAGCCTGGTTTTATTTATAGTGAGAATTTGGACAAATTAAAGTATATCCTGCAATTTCTTGGCTCCTTGATTAAAGATAGAAATCACCATGTTAGCTAAAAGATGTATTTTTTGCAATAGGATTTCTGTTTATTTACTTTACGTTTATTGGATATATTTTTCAATTCACACTGTACTATAGCTTTGTGGTTTTTTTAAAAGATATTTCAAACTATAACAGCAGCTTTGGTCAAATAATTTTTTGTGTTAATATGCTTTGAACACTTCAATACATGATTGCTCTTGCATTTCCCAGAAGTTCTGCATTTTAAAAGACTTGAACATGAATTTATTTGCCGAAGTAGTTGTTACATAAGTCTTGCACAATGTGGCTTGCTCATGTAGATATGGGGAGAAAAAGCTTTGTTTAAAATGTGCTTGGTGAGTATTCTTAGCCTCATAAAATTTTTACTGGAACCACAGATATAGTTGTCTTTGGAATTCAAAACAGTATTTAAAAGTGCTGGTGTAGTATGTGCATTGATCAGAGTTTTATACTTGAGGATTTGAGAATTACTCAAGTAAAATGATATTTTCCATGCTTGAAAGTGTTTCAGGCCAGGTTGGATGGAACTCTTGAGCAACCTGGTCTAATGGAAGGTGCCCCTGCCCATGACAGAAGAGGTCAAACTAGCTGATCTTTAAAGTCCCTTCCAACCCAGGCCATTCTATGATTCTATGAAAATCTGTAGATATAAAATCATCTTTATAGCTGCATCTTTGTTGAATTTTACTACGAAAATAAGTTTATTTGTTTCTAAAAGGTCAATTGTTGGAATGACTATGTATAATCAAGCAACACAAGAGATTGCAAAGCCTTCGGAACTGTTGACCAGTGTAAGAGCCTATATGACAGTCCTCCAGTCAATAGAAAATTATGTACAGATCGACATTACACGAGTGTTTAACAATGTGCTGCTTCAGCAAACCCAGCATTTAGATAGTCATGGTGAGCCAACCATTACCAGTCTGTACACAAATTGGTAAGTATTATATGAATGCTTGTTAACAATTTTTTAGGGATTTTTTTTGTTGCTGTTGTTTAATGAAAAATTTGGAATTGGAGAAGTGGAGTTATATTAAATGTTCTTAAGTTTCCAACATCACGTGTTTACTTCTCTCTGTACCTGTTAAAAGCAGCTTAAAGTTTGCCTGTTGGCAAACTTCTTTTAATTTCTATAGGGACGAGATAAAGAGTAAAATGCAGGCATCAGCTGAACTATGAAAATAAAGCTTCGGTGTATGGGCTTTGCTTTCCCTTGTCACACAACTATATTTCATCTGTATAGAATATCCATGAAACAAGTGCCTTTTCATCTAAAACATTTCCCCTTTTTGATAAGGTATTTGGAAACTTTGCTACGGCAAGTCAGCAATGGTCACATAGCTTACTTCCCAGCTATGAAGGCATTCGTGAATTTGCCTACAGAAAATGAATTGACATTTAATGCCGAGGAATACTCTGATATATCAGGTAAACTTTGATACTTCTCAGTATTTGTGAAGGACAGTTGTTGTATTGCTTGAGTAATTGGAATAACAGCAACTCTCAGGGCAACTGTTACTGAAATAACAGCTAACTCCTAGAGTTAACAATTGTTAGCCTTCAGTAGTATTTTAAGTACTTTTTATTCATGCTGCCTCTTGTCTCGCTTTTCCTATTTTTGGTCAAAGTAGTGTTGCATTTAAGCTAAAGAGATCAGTATATTATGTGTTGGTGACTACTGCTTCTGTTTACTACCATACAAATTCTTGTCTTTAAAATTATGCTAAAATTAACTTTAAAATAGTTTTGCACTTAAAACACCATTCTAGATACATGATGGGCTGCAAATAAATGAAGATGGAATATTTGAAGTTTAACAGTTTCTTTTATTTCTCAGAAATGAGAGCCCTTTCTGAACTTCTGGGACCATATGGCATGAAGTTCTTAAGTGAAAGCCTGATGTGGCACATCTCTTCACAGGTTGCTGAGCTTAAGGTAACTGGTGGGTGGGAAGACTAGTTTTCTGGTGAAGCTTCCTTTAGGATATTTAATACCTATGTTTCTGCATGCCATCTTTTTAAAACGACTTCATCAAACAAACTGATAAAGCTGTGAATTCTATTCTTCTTTTGTAGTAAGTTTGCACAGGTAGTATGTATGTATCCTATATTCTTCAACAGTTGAATGTGCAGGACTTTATGCAGACTCTTAATTTCTGTGTTAAGATACCCTAAGTTAGAAGTCAACACTCGTTTATCATCAGTGGGAAGAGAAACATTTTTGAAGATCTCCAGGTGTTTGTGAAGCCCTCACCCAAGACTGTTGACTCTCCAAATGTTGCGGGAAAATTTCAAATCTATTTTAGTAATCTATAAGGACTTATTTCTTAATGCATCTGTTGTTTAGTTTACATGGATGAAAGACTTCAGGCCCTTTGTTCTTTGTTAGTTTTCCTCATTTTTACATATGTCTTTCCATCTGGCTCAACAGTAACCATTTATTATAAATGTCTGTGTTCTGATAAGTAAACCTCACATCTGCTGCAAACAAATAATAAGGTTGATGCAGAAAAAAAAATTGGAAATGGAGGCATGTCAAGGAAGTCAGTTTCATGGGTATTCAAAACAGCAGTGACAGGGGAACCACTTGGTACCTGTGTAACTCCTTCTGGAAAGAAGTTTTAATAAATGTAATAATATATACTACTTTCTCCAGATAGTCATACTATTAAAATGCCACTAACTGGCCTAGATTTTTTTAGATGACTTGTTCTTTTAGTGTCATTTCCAAATTTTATTCCAAGTTGATATTACATCTCATAATTTTCAGTCACATCTCATAATTTTTCAGTTTATTAATCACCACTGATTAAGGAATTTTTTGTAACTATTCATGCATGCCATATTTTTGAAAAAGTATATGAATATCTCACAGATCCAAAGAACTAACTTTCTTCAATAGCCATTTATTAACATACCAGACCTTTAGAAGTGTAATATATCCTGTGTTACACTTTCAAGGATCTTGTTTTCTTTGTAAACACCTTAATTGCAGTGCTGCTGAAAGGCTGAGATGTATGATAAAAAGGTTTGAAGTCTTTTATTCACTGTCACAGCTTAAGAAGAGGGGCTGCTTATGCTTTCCAAGCTGGTCTAAAAGCATGCAGCAACCCTGACCTGAGTGCCCAGCCTGCTAGGGTAGTTGATTCCTTATGCCCATTCCAATTTTTGAGTTAGAGCATGAGGCTTTCCAGGTGAGAATGGTGTGGTTTAACTCCTTGCTATGCACAAAGTGACATCTGTCACGTTTCAAGTGAAGCACTTGAACATCTTTGGCAAGTGTTTGTTGCTGTACTATTTGTGCACTGAGGAGCCATCATATTTCCTCAAAATCAGCACAATTTATGTTGTAGGTGTGTGTATTTTTTAAAAAGCAACTTTATATTGTGTCTGAAATCTGTTGTTTCCTGATACTGCTGAGGGTAAGCAGAGCATGATGTAGATCCACATGTGCATGACCACATTTTTGGAGGAAAAAACAAAGTAATAAAATGTTCATCTCCTTGGCTGAGATAGTTGGCTTAGCAAGAGAGCCCTGAGAAGCATCTGGGTTTGGGGGAAGAAATCAACAAGAGGAGAGAATGGGGAATTTAGTACAAGTAGGGTTCAACACACTTGCTTTGCTTCCTGCAAAGTGGGACCAGATGTCAGTTTTGTATCTGAAGTTCAAGAATGCGGCAAGAAGGGAAAGATTGCCTCATTTAAGCCACTATTTGAACTGTATTCCAGCCTACTCCTTTTAAATATTAAATTGATATGCTGGTTATTCTTTGTGAGGCTGAAAACTTGACTGAGTAACAGTGTACATGGGCTATTGCCTTTCGTCTTGCATTCTGGAGAGCTTTGAGGGATTTAAAGTAAAATGCCAAGTTCTGACACATCAGCTGGTTTAAAATTGCCCATCTGGATTTCACCACAAACCAGTCTTGCTTTGGCTTTCAGCACAGAAGTATGTCATGCCCATGCACGAGTGCACTCTACTCATAGCAATTGAACAGTTTGAGTTGGAAGTATTGCCCATAATCAAAAGAGAAAAAACCCTTGCAACAGTGTTAAAACAGTAAGGTAAAAAGCAGACCTTTATTGGAAGTGTCCAGGTATCCCAGTGGTGATGGGATTGGCTCTGGATTTCCACAATTTTATAAGGTTAATTAATTAGGATATCTAACAGGTATATCCAGTAGGAAATTCAGTTGCCCCAGTATCCTGCCTCTGAGTCAGCCCCTTGCAGTTGGTCCAAGGGCTCCTTTGCCCCACTTCTTATGACTTCTCAGATTCTGGTTGGAAAACCAAAAATATTGTTCTTGTAGGCCCTCTTCCTGACAATAAGACTAAACAGTATTTTCAGGAGTGTATTTTCAGGAAAAGCGCTGGATCTACAACCATGCATCAGCAATCTACAAAGCTACAAATATATGAAAAATATATAAAAACTTAGGCGTCAGAAGGGAAGGGACTTTTAAGATTCTTGGCAGAATCTTAAAATCGCTGCATTTTTTATATGTTATTTCTTTCCTTGCTTTTCAGTGAAAATAAGAAAGTAGGGAGAGTGGGTGGATTATGGGTAGACTCAAGCTTATGGGAATAGCATGATCATGATACAGTGCAGTTGTTGGACTGATCTGCTTTGCACAGGCTACTTACTATGAAGTGGGAGTAAACATTTATTTCACCATTATTTATTTCATAGCAGCATTATAGATTGTGTTGGTTTTTACTCCTCCTGTGGTCACAGGAATATTTACTCTAAAATTTAATCTGCCTGCTTGCCACATGCTATGTTTTGCCCTGTTCTCAGTGTGGGTTGAAGTAAAATAAAACTATTAAAGCAGCTAGCCAAACTATCAAAGGTTAGATCTTCGTGGATCCTTAGCAGTAGGTTCCTGCAGGTATTGCCTCTTAGATTTTATGAAATGTATATAATCATGTTCCAAACTTATTGTGGCCTACATTTTTGATGAATATTAATTTTTCCTGCTGCCTCCTCTGGAAATTAAGATGGATTGGAATGCACCTACTTGAAAAATAAAACTATTAATAATCACTTTGGAAGACCACCTCCAATTCAGAGTATTTTTGTTTCTCCCTCTATACTTCAGTCCTTTTTTACATTGATTTCATTTAGTATACAAAACATTAATTGAAGTCTTCTTTAAACAGAAGGAAAAACACTTCAATGTTCAGAAGAACACAAGAAATCTACATTTTTTTAGCCGTTAATTGTCCTCTACATAGAGAGAATCACTTTTCGCTTTCTGAAATAGGGTACTTAGCATTGACACTGCAAAAATATTTTTATAATAATAAACTACCTATTTTTTGCTTGAAGAGAGCTTAAAAATACAGCTTGGCACAGCCTGAATTCCTCAGCTAGCAGGAAATTTGGATCTGACATTTTAGAGATTTGATTATGCAATCTCTATAATTTAAATTTTAATCTGATAAATATTTGAAGAATGATTTTAGGAAAGTTATTACATGTACTCTAATCTTACAAGTTGCATATATGAGAGCTCTTAAAAATTAGAAACAGACACATTTTCTTTTCTTTTGGCCAAACTGAAATGAAAATTACTGCGCTTGAGTTTAACTGTTTCAGGCTAAGGTGTTGGGACTTGGAGGTATGTTTTTGCTTTTTCATATTATAGTGGAAGAAAATTTCAAGTAAACTGCACCAAGGTTTAACAATCTGACTTCTACTCTTGATTCCATTTTTCAATTTTACCAGCATTAAATTTCAGCATATTTAGTGAAAGCAGCAATCCAAAAGTATTGACTACTTTGTGAATTTATGTTTTTATTGTAATGCATATACTTTTCTTCTAAAAAGCTGAGTAGCACAAGGACCTACTGTCTGATTTTTACAGTTACATTCCTTTGCTTTAAGTTGTGGTACACATTGCTCAATACAAATACTGTGTCCTAAGGGGTATCTAATCCTCTGCTTTTTGATTCAGAGCTTGCTTTTGTGTATAGCAGTGACTGATGATGATATTGTAGTCCCATTAAGAACACAGTGGATACATCTGTATTCTGTGGGGTTAGTTGCTTTTCTGCCAAGTTGAAATGTCCTAAATCAGCCATTTATTCAATTAACATGCTGAAATCTATAGCTGACATGAATCCTTGCTTCTTTATAGAAACTTGTGGTGGAGAACGTTGAAGTTCTAACACAAATGAGGACCAGCTTTGACAAGCCAGACCAGATGGCAGCTCTCTTTAAAAGATTATCATGTGAGTATCTAACATGACCCTACTAAAGATACAGAGTTATTTTTTATATTTGTCTTTGTAAAGAAAATGGGAAAAATAAATTTCTCTGTATTGAGAGTATCCATAAGCAGCAAAACATATGTGAGCTCATATAAACTGATGGATCATTTTGAACTTTTCCATTCTTCTCATGTACAAAGTGAGATTTCAGTGTTATTTAGTGCACAGGCACTATATTAGTGATGAGTTTTGAGCATGATTTCAGGGATGATAATACGTAACAGCAATAATATGGAAGCCTGGTACACAGCTTTAGAATGTGAAACAAAAAATAATTACAATAAAGAGACATTTTTGTCCTCAAGAAAGCACAGAACCAGTGCTAGCATCCAGTACTGTCAGCTGTATATACTAGGTTTCATTCCAGGAAGTGGTAAATGTGATAGTCCTCTACTGAAAATCCCATTGTGGATTCAGCTCTAAAAACCTGCTTAAGCACTGGTTATTTTGGCTCTTTTAAGGAATGGCTTTGTTTCATACTTTGTTGTTTTCAATATTTTGTTAAATATTTTGTTTCTCTTATTTGAAGAACTGAGCTTGTAAACATCAACACTTTGTTCATTGTTCTCTTTTCAGCTGTTGACAGTGTTTTGAAGAGAATGACAATTATTGGTGTTATCTTGTCTTTTCGGTCATTGGCACAAGAAGCACTTAGAGATGTAAGAAAACTGAATACATTCTGAATCATTTTCATTGTATTTAACTTAATGGAATGATAGGATATTTGAAGCTTAACTGTTCAGGAATGCTACCTCTTAAAAGGTTGATGACATGGGTAAAATGGGTTGATGATGTCATGGGTTACTCAGTTGTAACTGAACTTTGAATTGCAACTTGGGGTGAGGGAATCTATTTTTTGAGTACTGTTCAGAGAACTGTCACATTAAAACATCAAATTTAGTTTAGATCATGTTTTCTGTGTTTACTCATTCTAAAGGCTTTTATTTCACTTTATTGCAAACATTTGTTGAGCTTTAATGTCTTAAATCTACACACTAATACAAATGTGTAAAATAAAAACCCATTAGAAAAGAAGCTCAGTAAAATAACGATAGTGTCTAACTGATAATTAACCTGGAAAGTAATTTTTCTCACTTTGTATGTGTTTGTGTCTCTTAGGTCTTATCCTACCACATTCCTTTCCTTGTAAGTTCGATTGAGGACTTCAAGGATCACATTCCAAGAGAGACTGACATGAAGGTAATGTCTGGCTGAAAGGGTGATAGTCATTTTGGAGTTTACTGAAAATATGTAAGCGACAAGACTTTCATGTTTAGTGTTGAACATCCAGACAAAGAACAGCCTTCTTCTTTCTTTTTTCTCTTTTTTTTCCCCTAAGAGCTTAGTATTTGTGGATCTGCAGCCTCCTAATGTTCTAGGGAAAAAATCACAACTGATAGAATAAGCACAAGTCTCTATCTGCCTGTGATCACATCTGAGCACTTTTGTAGACTTAACACTTGATAAATCTTGTTCTTAAAACATGACAAGGAGAAGACTGCTGAGCTGCTTCACACTGTGAGCAGTACAACTGGTAAAACTAAATATTTCAAGGACTCTATGTATGTGGTTGGAGCTCTGTGCATGTACTTGCGACAAGTCTGATTCTGACCCTAAATTTTTTGTGAACCACTGTATGAAATGTTAAAGGAAAAAAACATTAGTAGCTTAAATAAAGTACCTTTCTTATGAATGAAAGTATGTTTCCATCTAAAAACCCTTGTTGGCACATCACATGGCTTCTGAACAGGTATGCACAGTAGCTGAAGTCTAGCAGGGTTTTTAATTTCTTATTGCAGCTTGGAGTCTGAAGGATTTCAGCTGCTTTAATGGTATTGCAGCAATTTGATTTGCAGAGAATGTGCACTGGAATATACAATGTACATATCTTCAATTTTTCCAAAAACAACTTTTAGAGCTCTGCTCTTGAGCAAAGTATCGTTTTTAAGGGCCAGAATATGTTGTTATCCCTGAATTTGAAGTTCATATTTTGCTGTTAACTCTTGAGGAAAGTAACTAAGTTCTCTGTGTATGAAAATTCATTAAATAACATTAACATCCTCCTCCTTTTAAAAGTTCAGAGTCCATCATTGTGAGCTTCATGATTTCAGAAGATACAGTTCAGCAGTTATATTCTGACTCATTTTCAGTTAAAATTACTGAAATTTTACATGTATGCTATTTCATTCCAAAATATTATCACATGCTCTTTGGAACTTGCAATGCTGATAAACCAGCCATGAATGTCTCATGTCACAGAAAACATTGAAATTCATACCACAACAGAGGAATTCTGTGGAAATGCTATGGAAAATGAACTTCAAATGTTCAAGCTCCTGATAAAAATTGTGTCAAAATGATGCAAATTGCCTTTACACTTCTCAAGAAAAGCCTTTCTAAAATTCCCACCTGTAGTTGCAGAGAAGATCATTGATCACCAGAGCATCATGTTCAATACATTATTGAAATTGAGGAATCAGCATCCAGAAGAGAGGAGATGGGAAGTTCACTGCTTACTTTGCTTGATCTTTTCAGAAAGCATCTTACACCCTCTGGTATCAAAGAAGTGCTGAAAAGTAAGGTGGGATAAAGGCTGCAACAGTAATCATTGAAGACATATTTTACCATTAAGTTGATGATAACAGATCATTTGAAACAGTTTAGTGGATCTCCAAGGACATCACTGAATTCATTAGTATCAGCAGATATGAGAAAGTGTAGTAATTGCTGCTTCTTTTCTGGAAGTCAGCAGAGAAATTTACTGGAATAATTGCATTGAAAAAAAAGCTATCTACTGTGAAATAAAACCCTGCTGAGGGGTTGCTCTCTGGCTCTTGCCGCATAGCACTACCTAGTTGCCTTCTGCTTCACATAATATTTGGCTGTTGGCCTTCTCTGTCTCTGCTGTAGTTCTCCTGTGATTCTTAAATATACCTATTTTGTGTGTTGGTGTGTGGGGTTTTTTAGTTATAAGTGTCTGAAATAAATTTTTGTTGCAGCAGCCCTCTTGTGAGAGGGTAGAAATGAGCTGAGACAGAGACTTCTTGTTTATCCCAGCATGAAAAGGGTCCTGATTTATTCCTCTTTACAGCTCAGCTATCCTGACTCCAACCACTCACTGACCCTGGCTGCAGCAAGCTCCTACTGTAGGTTTCCCTTGCAGCCTCTGACTGCTGCTTATTTCCTGCTAAACTCTGACTGCAGGCTTTTACCCAGCCAGGCTGTGACTGCAGATCCAGGCTGACTTCACAGCAGTGAGTCTCTCTTCCCAGGATCCTCCTCCATAATGATCCTCCCCTCACCAGCTCACCTCCTCCCTTTTGTCACAGTTATCTTTATTGGACACAGCTGTGACTCATCAGGGGCCAGGCTGTATTGGGTAATTAACACAGCTGTTACTGATCAGGGATGAGGTCACCTGTACTCCCTTCTCCCACTTCTAACCACTGTGGGTGTGCAATGCTGGTGTACACATGATAGATGTCATCTCTTGTGGTGTGATGTGATGCCATGTGGACTTGTTGAAGAGTTCAGAGCTTGTCTGGATAATGTTGAAGGACTGTGCATGGAGGAACCAGACCTGAGTAATCTTGTCCATAGTGCCTGTTGTGAATACTGGAAACTCTTGACACCTGCCAGAGCTTTGTCTTGAAAACATCTTGTTGGAGGAGCCAGGAATGTTCTGTGAGCCTGCTAATAATTAACTCCTGTGGACAATTAGCAGCTCCTTGTCTGAGCTTTCTCCTGGCCCTGTCACACACAGCTGAGCAACTGTAGGTAACATAGCCTTCTTTTGGGAAAATAAGGCAAACTTTTTTTTTTTTCTGAAAGGCATATTAAGAGACACGTCTTTACAAGGTTTTGTACAATGGATGGGAACAGTTGCCCTATTTGGCATATTTTATAACATAATAACATAGTAATTTCCTATGTACTGAATTCACCAAGCAAAGTATAAATAGTTTTAAATCTGTTGATGAAATTAATACTTGTTATGAAATGCTATTTTCATATTACTATTCCCAAAACTTATGATTTGGAGTTACTGTCAAAATGGAGATCCCTTTTCCTTTTATTTGGATATTTTTAATATTAAATTCATGAGCTGTCTATACAGGCTTTTAGAAACACCCTTATATTTGTTTCATTGTGCATGTAGTGACAGAATAAGAGGCTCTAAAATGACAGAGAGTGGGTTAAGATTAGATATTAGGAAAAAATTCTTGACTGTGAGGGTGGTGGGGCCCTGGAACAGGGCCCAGAGAAGCTGCACCTGCCCCATCCCTGAAGTGTTCAAGGCCAGGTTGAACAGGGCTTGGAGCAACCTGGGATACTAGAAGGTGTCCCTGACCATAGCAGGGGATGGGACAAGTTGGGCTTTAAGGTCCCTTGTAACCCTAACCATTCTGGGATTCTGTGATTCTTTCGAGCCTCTTGGCTGTGAACCATGCCCTGTCCATATGCTCTGTAATTCTTTTCATGCAGGACTGTGCAAGCAGTGTTGTATGCTTTTCATGCCAAAGCTTGCCTTCAGGTAGCCAGGCTGGAGCACACAAGGATAGTCTGCACAATATTCACTACATGGAGCTGCTCAACTATACATGAGAATTTATGGCAAAAAGTGTAAAACTTCCCAAATACTAATGGCAGTAAGACATTACTAGTGTTTCCTGTATTCATTTGTATTTGGTGAAGACATGCTTTTGCAGAGAGTCATCTGAACTATGGTTTCAGAAACCTAGTTGAAATAGTAAATGGAAAGAGAAAATAAGTGTTGAATGCTTGCTAATGGTAACAAGAGACATCCTGGGATGGACTGGGAAATGGAATACATTTCAAAATGTTCTTAGTTCCTCCGTTGGTGCCCAGAGTCAATCAACACTGAATCTGTATAACATTTGCATCTTGTAAGATTTCTCCATTACTCCATTTCACCAGATTGTGACTTTTAGCTTTTGTTTAAAAATGCTGTGTTTGTAGATGTTAGCTGATCCTTTAGATCTGCTAACATCTATTCATTTATATATATTATTCATATATTCATAACATCAATTTATTTTGAACATTAAAGAAAGATGTAGAAACAGATAACTGGAAGTCAGGGTTGTTGTTTTGGAGGTAATGTGGGAAAGTATATGAGTTTTGTTTGGCTTGACACAATAAATTACTGTCTGGTGCATAAAGTACAGACACAGCTGCTCAGTGGAGGATAGGAACAAACAAAATCTACAGTTTCTGTGTAATATTTGCCAAATGTCTGAAATTCCTTAGTGCCTCAAACTCATTTTAAACATGACAGCAAAAACTGTGCTTCATCATCTTTACATGAAAGCATTCAGTGTTGGCTTTCTTCTGGTCCTCAGGTGGCAATGAATGTATATGAACTGTCATCAGCTGCTGGATTGCCTTGTGAGATTGATCCTGCCTTGGTCGTAGCACTGTCTTCCCAAAAATCAGGTAAGAAGTTCCAACTTGAAAAATAAAAATGTTAAAAAGAGCAAAGAAGTGTTTAAAGTGCTGGGAGGAAACTTGCATATCTTGACTCCTTTGTATTCCTTCAATAAACTTCATAGAAGGCATAAGAGGATGAATTACTTGTGCCTGCTGTTTATTTGTGTTAGCTTGAGAATCTTTTCAAATATGCATGAATGGATGTGCTGACCTAGAAAAGGATAACAGGTAGATGTAGAAGGAATTTAATGTTGAACACTGCTGTAATTTAAGAATAATGACAATAATAATAGTGTCTTGTGAACAACTTGATCAGTTCTGTTGCACAGATGCGTAACAAATCTGTCACCTAAGTAAGCATTAGGACCCGAATGCAGCTCATGAATTTCACAATATTTTCTTGCCAGTGTGTCCTACAAGTGTTAACATGAAGTTTACAAAGGAAAACAGTAAAATAAACATGTTAGAGAATTAACATGTATCATGCTTCCTCTTCCTTGCTTTAAGGCATTGCTATCTAAGCTTTTCAGTTTTGTTTATTCTGGCATGTCCAAAGACATGAATTAAGACTCCTAAGTGGTTTTTGATGGTCTTCAGCTTTTTTTCCTATCTTCCTTACTGAGCATTTAATTACTTTTTTCTCCACTGTATGTTGTGGATAGTTAATGTTAGAATGAGACACCATGAATCTTTTAAATGCTAACTAAGTTGTTTTTTCTTGATTTAATAGTAGTTATTTTGAGAAGGGAAAATACAGAGGGGCATTTCAATATTCAAATTTAGGTCCCAAGCACTTAGAAAAAAAGCAGCCCAAAGTGTATTTGTTGTGTCTACATTATATGTATAATATACAGAAGTATATTTTTGGTATGTATCTGGTATCTAAAATGCTATTTTAAATAGATTATTTTCATTGTGGTACAGCTATGAAATGTCTAAGCTAGGTCAACAAAGAGAATTTCTATATATTCTTATAATGGTTTATGATCTTGTATTTTGATTGTTACCTTTGGAGTTTGAAATATTTTGCTTTTATTCCGTTTTCATAGAGATAAATTCTGTATGTCACTAATTGTTGACTTTTTATAAACTAATCTTAGGCTAATGTGTGATGATGCTGCCATTTTTGTAAGCACAAGGTGTGAATTGACATGAGTGAACCTTCTGCTCATTTGCCAAAGGGAGAGTGCAAGAGAAGCTCTTCTGACCTTAGAGCAATAACTGGATTTATACCAGCATGAAAAGATTACTATTTTGCTCATCATATTAAAGACTTAGTAATTAAATTGTTAGAAGTAATAGCACAGCAGTGCCTTCTTTTTGTTCTCCTGGATAACAGACTGGACATTTTGCAACTCTACTCAGTTTCTTTTGGCAAGACTGACATTAATATTCCTCTTTTCACAATACAAACACTGACTTTGTTGGGTTTTGCTTTAAATTTCAATTTGGTCAAATATTTTACATTCTAATCTACCTGCAGCTGAAAGGAAATATTTCAAGATTACTTCTTTAATTAAAGAACTTTATTATTTTTGTTTTTAGAAAACATTAGTCCAGAAGAGGAATATAAAATTGCTTGCCTTCTAATGGTCTTCGTGGCTGTCTCCTTGCCTACTTTGGCTAGTAATGTGATGTCTCAGTATAGCCCTGCCATTGAAGGTAATGTAGAGTTAGCTCAATATTCGCTGGGAATGCTGTCTTCACAGTAGTTCTGGTAGTGTCTTGAATACATTCACCTTTAATATTTAATTACATTTTATAGTGAACAAGTTTAAAAATCAGTTAGCCTTTATTCAGGTAAGTTCCTCTGAAAATACTTTAAAAAGCACTTAACTCTTGTCTGAGATAACTTTCTATGAAAAATTAGTTTGGCACTTGAAATTTTCAGAACAGTTCAGACACTGCAGGGGGCAATCTTGTCCTAACATGGAATCATTGGAGCACACATTCTGCATTAATTAGTGTGACACTCACTATCTAATATAATATATTCTAATAAGTATTAATGCTTTTGTAATCTTTACGTTGGCCATGGGCCAGTCATACAAAGTGTCCCTTCTATATTTAATATGCTGTTCATATTGCTAAGCATATAGTTTTGAAAACAGAATCTGGAAGGTGTAACAGTGGTGAACAGAATTATTTCCTATACAGTAGTTCAACTTCCTTTTTTTAAAAAAATAAGCTTTGCCTCAGCAAAATTCTTTGCACGTAATCCACAGTTTTCTCTCTCTTTTTACATTGAAAAAAGACAGACGGTACTATTCCGACACATACAAAAGTCACTTTTTGGCTGTTCAAGCTATTTCCTTTGTAACATTTAACATGACTCACATAAAAGAACATGGTTATACTGCTTCCATTCACTGGGATGCATGTTTCCTCTAATTAGTTTTTAAACCTCCATTATTTTTAATTTGCTCAAAATTGTAACTCATAAAGTAAGTGTAAACTGGGTTATGAAAATTTGAAGTACCAGGAAAATACCAAAAATCTTGAAAGCTTTCTGTGTCACTTAATGTAGTATGTAAATCATGGTTTTTAGAGGCCCAGGATTGTTGTTTTACATGGGATTAATCAGCCTTTTCTTCAGTTTTGAATTATTAGAGATCTGGTGACTCTAGTTTCATTTTAAAACAGATAGTTTAGACTTCTCCAGTTGTGAAAAATGTTAAATAAATCTGATGTATGAGTAGAACTTGAATATTGATTTGAAAATCAAAGAATTTTCAAGTTAAAAGCTTTTTCTGATGAATTGGGAGAACAATCTGTAATCTACAGCGTTGTTTCCTGTTATTTGTGCTCTCTTAGTATTTCTATTGCTCTTTGCAAGCTTTTTCCAAATCAGGATACTTGAATAAAAATCTTGGAATATAGGTGAGAGCAGGGAATATCCAATGTGATTGGTGAGGTGCACGGGTAGAAACTTCCTTGTTTGAAGACAGTCAGGCTGACTGTCTTTACTCAGTCCAAATGAACTTGTTTATGTGTATGTAAGATCACATCTCTTAAATTAAAATTACCTAGTTACAGTTTTGTAAAAGAACTCCTCTGGAAGCACTTCCTGCTACCAATTTCCCCTTCAAAGGATCTTACCAACTCTAGAGTCTCAAAGTATGGCTTGCCAAGGGGGCAATACTAAAAGCTTTACTGGTGATTATATTTTCACATTTACCCCCCTGCAAATAAATTGCTAAGAATATGTCAGGCTAGCTAGAGGTTCTCCAGCAGGTTAAAGCTCAGGTGGGTTTGCCTTCTTCAAACTTCCTCTCTTCCCAAGACCCTCTTAGTCATCATGCTTTTAGCAGGCTGAAACAACAGATAATTCTTCTGTTGAAGATAAGCAGATAATCTCCCTATTTTATATCATGTAGCTTAAATATTCCAATTTATGTGGCTTCATTTACATTAAATAACTCTTAAGATGAAGTCAGGCAAAGCCTTGTTTCAGAGTTCTTAAAAGTACAGTTAATAAATAGATGACATGAAACTGTGACTGAAGAGAATTTACATCTTGCCCTCAAATAAGCCCATATTAGGACTTGCTACTGGTTCTGTGAGATGTGGCTTGTGTATTACATAATACTTTACTGAGTGGGCTCTTTTATTGAGAGGAAAATCTAGCAAAAGGTATACATAAAATATGTTCACTCTACAAAAATAACGGAACAAACAGAATAGACTTTGTCATTTCTGCCTTCCTTGCATAATACTACTTTTTCTTGTGTTCTACCCTTATTGTAGAACATCTGGCTTGAAACACTTAATATAAATGGTATTTCCAGAATGTGAACTTAATAAATTCTGCTTTATGAAGTAAATTCCCTGGACAAATCCTGAATTAATCCATCAACGAGTCACAGATTTGAAGGAGTTTCAGCTTTTTAATCTGGCAAGACATATCTCCCAAATACAGACAGTGCTTGGACAGCTGTAGCATGTCTGTATTCCCTTTGTCTGCTTCAAGATCAAGTCTGTTTCTTCCACTATTTCCAGATAAAGACTCAAAGTATAACAGACCTTTACTTTTGTTTCCAGTACAGAATCTGAACTGCTAGCCAAATACCAGGCTAGAGGTCTTAATTTGTCAACTAGAGGGTAGAATAGAATACTAGTCTGCAAGAGCCCTAGTTCTTTTCTAAATACTTGAAACTGAGTTGGAAGACAACAGTTCTTTTGCTGAATTCCCTTGTTGATGCTTTTTCTACAGCCTGAGACATAAAAATGAAGTCTCTTGAATAAAATTAGCCTCTTCAAAGACAAATACATATTTGAAACAGAATTAAGCAGAACAGATTTTCTTGACTGATGTTCATGTAAAAATAGGAGACAAAGTTGGAGTATCAAATCTGGGGGCCCTGCTGATGGAGATCCACAAGGATCTTCACTGGGACCTACTAGTCAGCATATTCACAGACCATCTGGATAGGGGGCTGAAGAGTGAGGTGAGAAAATTTATATATCCTTTGAAGTTGTTGAGGGTATTGGAGGAGTGAAGAGCTGCAGAGAGGTATGATTCTGAGTAAACTGGGCAATAAAATCACAGCTAAAAGTAATTTTAAGTAACAATAGTGATATGCGTGGAGAAGAAAAGGACTTTTCTCATGTGGAGTGATGGAGTCCAGCTGACCTCACTATTCAAGCATGAACTTGGAGTTAGGGTAAATGAGTGAATGAAAAGATGAGCTCATTGCTCAACAATGGTCAAAAAATAAGTTAAGAATCAGCATACTTGCATGCTTGAGTACTTGTTAACTCCTTCAAAGACCACCTCCTTTTCATATGCTCACACTTGCCTAAGATACTTGCCCAAGTGTATATTAATGTTGTTATAAACTGGTATATTTGACTTAATTTACCTGGAAGAAATGAGGAGCCGTTCTGCTCGCTGTGAAAACTGGTGTCATTTAACCACCTTCCAGGGCTCTGAAGCCCAGGTGAATTTTAGGCAAGATGTTACATATGAAAATCAGCAATGGAATACCTTTGTTCTTGAGTACCTGTAGATCTGTTTGAGGAATACTGTCTGGGCATGAGATGTTCATTTACACAGAGGAGGAAAGAAATGGTCAATTAGCTTGTGAAAATCCTGTCTTTTTGGCCTAGTCAAGTGTTAACACTTTTTAAGTTTTGCAGAAACCAAATAAACTTGAATATATCCCTTATTTCTAAAAGCCCCAGGTTGTTTCTCAGGTTGTTGTGACCATTAGGAATTGGAAGGGAGAGCTGTACTTCTGGTGGCTTTCCTGATAGCAAATTCAGTGTGGAAGAGTACCTTGCTCCCATTGTGTAAGATGCTACAAGTTCTTCTTTCACTGTCACAGGTCTCTTTAGTCTTTAGTGATATTTTCCAAAGAATACTGTCTTTTCCAACATGGTGCTGAGGTCATTTGAGTATGTTTTTGTTTAGGGCATTGCAACAACATTCATTGCTTGGCAAAAGCTATCAATCAGATTGCTGCAGCTTTATTCACCATCCACAAGGGGAGCATTGAAGACCGTCTTAAAGAATTTTTGGCTGTATGTATAACTTTATTTCTACTTGTTAAAATGTACTGTTGATTTGGGATGCAATGCAATTGATTTCATAATCTGCTTTTGATGCACAAGAGAGAAGAATATTTTCTATATGCTTCTAAATATAAGTCTATACATAGATTAAATTTTGCAGTAGTTCTTTATAAACACTTGTATGTGATGTTGGAAAGTTAGAAGAGGAAGTCAGTGCAAGTGTCATAATTTTTTTCAGTAGAGTCTTTAGTATTTTAGTACATACCATTTCTCACATTGTGTAGCCCATGACTGGGGAAAAAAAATGTGCAATGCATATAAAATCAAAATTCTGTTTAGCTGACTTTTTCCCATGATGTGGTGCATACTTTAGTTAGTTACCTTCTTTGAAAAAGTAAAATAAATTTCAGAGTGGCTTTTGTGTTGTACCTTTTGACATGCCTGACCTTCTTAAACATGAACAGCCAGGTAGCAGCGTGTTACTGGGGTAGATGGGAAGAGGAAGTTTTTTATGCCTCTGAGTAGATTGAATATGAAAGCTACTGAAATCTTTAGTGGTGCTTAGGAAAAAAACAAGTTTTTTAGGTCATGGTGATGTGTTTTAAAAACATATTGGTGTGCTGCTTGAGTAGAAATAAATTTTTTTAAATGGCTTTTAATTAGCCAGTACTTGAAGAAAACTAAAGGCTAAAACAGCAGCATCACTTTTATTTTTAAAAATTACTATTGATTTTTTGATTTTTCTGTTTGGCATTAAAATGCGTGGAGAAAAAGCCCCTCCCTCTTTATTTTAGTTAACTTTCTGTAACTAGAAGTCCACAGAAACAATTTTTCTTTTTTTTTTTTTTTTCTTAAAAGAATCTTTCATTTGTGGAAATGCATTGCATTTTGTAAAACAGAATAAAACCCCTCTGGCCATTGACCCTGTCTAATGCAACTGCTGGATATAAAACATGAAAGAGAAATGGTTGTATCAAGTTGCATACATTTGACAAGTGAAGAAAACCAGTATAGTTTCATGTGATAAAAACACTTTTGGTATGAAGTTTGCATTCTTTCAGTGTTTATGGACTGCTTTCGGACCACTGCTTTTACTGCACAGACTATGACTTGATGGTTCAGATATTTTGTTAATCTTTCTTTTTTAACACTTACTGTTAGTCTGAAAGAAAAACATTTCTCTTGAGAAGAAAATTAATGCTGAAGATGATCTGCTTTCCTGTCCAAGTTAATTAAATATGAAAAAAACTTAGGAGGTTCTTTAATGCTGATGAGTATGTATTATGTATATTTTCAAGTATACATATTGACTGCATATTAAAAATTGACTCATGACAGCATTTTCAAGAAGAATGTTGAGTTAGATTTGTGAAGTTAATATTTTAATTTTAAATCCTTTTCTGGTAAACATGTGGTTTAGGCATGTTGCCATTGCTTGGTGTGAGGGGCTAAGTGATGATTGTACATCTGAAAGTTGGAAAGGTTTTTTTCAAGTTTCTGTAAGGCATGAAAACGTGGTGTATTGAGGCATCTGCAAATTAAGTATTTTACTGTATTCTGTGATCCTGAGCTTGTAAATACCTAAGTACATGTTAGAAGCTTCTAGGATATCTTCTAAAACTAGGATAATAGGGTTGCTTATGGTGATACCTTTTTCTACGTAGAAATGAAACAACATACACTCTCAAGATAATATTAATATGGGAGGTAATATAAAAGTAGATCTTTATTGGAGCTTCAGGGGCAGTTATGGAAGAATGTCCACAAAAGCCCACCCACACAGGGTGAATACAGTTTTTATAAGTTTACCAAATTAGCATAATTAACAAAAAGCATCAATTAGGAGGACAAGTGGTGATTCAATTCCTGCTCCCCCCACCCCCCTGGTCAATCCCCTTCTCTGGAGCCCTCCCCTTAGTACTAGCTGTCCTTTGTTTATGAAAATGTATCTTGAAGAGCTGTTCTCAACCTTGGTAGCCAGGAAGAACCACAATAGCATAGGGGCCTTGTACCCCCCGGGGCTTGGAGCTCTGGAGTATGTTTTGTTTTTCTCCCTTGGTAAAGGGCATGGAAAAATACTGGGAAAACTAGCTAAAATACAATCATAGGCTACAGAGCTCCAAATATATGTGTAAAGAATACAGAGAATACATTAAAAAAAAAGACAAAAATCAATAGGCATAATTTCCCCCCTTTTTAGAGACTAACAAGACTCTACCTTGTCTAGTCTCTACTCCATATTTATTCATACCACTGGTTTACACAACTGGTTATCCCACCAGCTAAGATACAGATGCCAACTATAACTACAGCTACTATGAATATATCCAGGCCCAGTTTGGTAACCATGAAATTAGTGTATACTGAAGGTATATTGATAAAATATTATTCATTGACAGTTAAGATGACATTTCTCAAAACTTCTTGTGTTGCAAAATGGGTAAAATTTCAAACAATAATAATTTTAATCACTTTAAACCTTACAAAAATGCAGTAAATTGAAATGTATATTGGGAAGGACAGAAGTGAGATTTTGATCCCCTGGGAGTTCTGTCACTGATTTCAGGAGACTTCATAATTGTCAACCAATGATTACAACAAAACGTTCTCTGCAATAAATTAACTCACTTTTTATATTAAAATAGCACGTGTCATTTATTAAACACTACTAGGAATAAGCCAATATGGCACATTGAGACTAAAGCCCAGTGATGGTTCATGTGCTCAGGATTACTTGCTTTCCTTTGTCATTATTAGTACAATGCGGAGTCCATTGGCTTTGTTTAACAAAGTAGCAGAAGCTCATCAATGCTCTGTTTTATTTATTGCTTTGAAATACTCATTTTATATAGCTTGCATCATCCAGTCTACTGAAGATTGGCCAGGAGACAGACAAAACTACTACAAGAAACCGAGAATCTGTTTACCTACTACTAGACATGGTGAGCATTTATGAGTTTTATTTATAGCCCACAAACCAGTGGAAATCATTTTTATGTTGTTCTTGGCATTCTAACGTCAGTATTTTTTCATTCCCCCAACATGTACATATCATTGCCATCATCCTTTATTGCTTAGAACATTGTATCACATTGTTCAGATCATTTTCATTTTTCACTTAGTACATACCATATGTTTAAGAAGCAGTGTTCAGAGTGTGTAGGAGAAAATCCTCTCTGCTCTGAGGATTTCCTCTCAGTATCAGTATTCAGTACCTTCTGCAAGATGACTATTTATATAGGAAAGCAAAATACTTGCTTTGAGAAGCAGTGAGTTTAAATGTAGGGAGAAACACTACTCTAAACTTGGTGCAATTAATTTTCACTGTGAAATACGTGAGTGGTGGTGTGATGCAGGCTGGAAGGATGTACATGAAGCAGATTATCAGTAGCAGGCAGTAGAAGGTGCTCTGCAAAACCTTGTGTTTCTGGTATTTTTCAGATTGTGCAGGAGTCTCCATTCCTGACAATGGATCTCTTGGAGTCTTGTTTCCCTTATGTCTTGCTGAGAAATGCATACCATGCTGTCTACAAACAAAGTGTTACATCCTCTGCCTAAGTATCTACTAACTGGAGATAAGACATAGCACGCATCTGTGTGGCCTCAGTTTTATCTGTAAACTGTGGAGCTATTTTACTCTATGGCCTGATGAACAGTTTTGTGAATTATAAACTTTTTCCATAAAGTTGTATTCCTAAACAGTGGTTTCTTAATATGGTTGTACTACAATATAAGCTTGGTTGATTTTAGGTTGCACACTTAGGGAAAAAAAATTTTCTCATTCCTTTCTCTTTTTTTTTAACTTTAGAGCACCAGTTATGTTTTAAAAATACTACTTCTGCTATATGTTTTTTGCTATTGATCATGCAAAACAAAAATTGCTTGTTTATTTCCCAGAAGAAAAATGTTTGTAGTGATTATTTTAGATAGAATAGCTTTTCATCTGTGTGTAAATTATTTCAAATAGGGAGAGTTATAAACTTGTACCTATTGTTCTTATTGAAAACAAATATTGGATGTGCATTTCTGTGAAGTAATTACAGCATTTCTAGTTTTATTTTGGAACGTTCACCGATCTACGTACTATGACACTATCTAACATTAAAAATGTTATAGGACTGCTTATCCTACAGACAGTGATCCTCTCCCAATACTCTTAAAACAACTGCAAGTGGTGGTGTTTGTATAAAGCATAGTGGAAATTTTTTTTAAACTAACTTCTGTGGTGCCCTGTTGGCATTAACACTACCATTGTACCCTGCTGTATAATAAACATTCTTACACATTTATCATATATTGATAAAATGTTAGCCCTTAACCACTTTTTATATGTTTTAAATTTTTGAAATTCAAGTGTACCTTCCATAACATACAATAAACACTAGACTGTATTATCTGTAGGTGAATTATTTTTAATATAAATGTTATCCTAGTATTTTAAGCTTTAACTGTGCTGTTGTGCATTGATTTATATCTCACAGTTCATTAAATATCAATCTTTAGAGCTTTTATGTGAAGACTTCTTTTAATCCTTCACCTTTTGCCTTTTGCAATAGTGAATCTTGTAAAAAGTTGGAAGAAGGAATTAAAAACAATGTTTAAAATGTCAGTTTAGTGCCATTATCCTTTAAATCTTATTTTTACATAATAAAGCAAGAAAAACATTTATATAGTATGTAGCAATGCCAGTTGTACCCATAGAAATGAATGTATGTTAAAGTATGAAACCTGAAATAATCCTAGAACAGGCAAATGTTGCTGAAACTCTAACATCAGACATGACTGAGACAGATGTATAACAGTCCCTTTTTTTATCAGTCATTCAAATTGGCCTTGCAGGATAGCATGGGCTCATTTAGCCTGAAAGCTGGCCAGATGGTTGTGCTCTGTAATCCCTGATGTATAAAAGCTGTGTGTTCCTCAACAGGCTCTGGACATTGTATAGAGCCCCTGTTCTTGGTGCAACTTCGGTGCATGCTGGTAACTTTTTCTGTTATGAAAGAGCTGTTGTGTGCTCAGTTTTACAATAGCTTCCTCTGTCCAGAGGAAAAAAGTACTGGAATAAAATTGTCCTAAGGAAGTAAGACAGTACATCTATATTTTTCCTAATTATGCATTTTATGTTATAACTATGGAAGTGTTTTTAAATTGGTAAGTTAGTACCATAATGAAGAAGTTTATTCATAAAGTAATTAGACGGGAAGCAAGACCTATGAGTTCTACTCTGTAATATTTATAGTGTAATACATTCAAATGTTCTGATTTCAATTAAGATCTTGATTATGATGTAGCCTTGTGTGGGAAAACAATGCCGATTTTCAAAATGGATTCTTGAAAAACTCAGGTTTAAGAAATAACTTATTTTGTGCCTTTAATATTTTGAAATACTAAACAATTGTATGTGTCCATTTGCCTCAGATCCCAGATTTCCACTGTCTGTGGTGTTAGTGAACCAAATCTAGAAAACACATAATCACTGACAAATAGGTAATGAGTGTGGTATCTCTGCAAGAAGCTGCTTCTGACACAGAAGTTGGATTAGATTTAGGCATGAACCTTTTACACATGGTAGTTTGTGTGGCAGTCCTTACATGTGGTGGCTGGCACACAAATCCCTGAGGTGATGCCTTTTTAACTACACTGCTATTTTTTAACTACTTCCTGCAAGAACTTGGGCAAGCTCAGAACCAACCACACAAAGGAAAAGTTGGGGAAGAATCACGTGGACTCTCATCCATGTGTTGGCTGGATTTGGGCAGGGCTGGAAGGACTTCCTTGTTTTGTTCTTGCAGTATTTCTGTTGTTCCTGGTTTCAGCTGAGCTACCACAGAACTGTTTAGGGTTCAGCCTGCTCGTGGAAGACAGAGCACATCAGGCCTGGTCTTCCTCAAGGCAACCTGTGTCCATGCACTGCAAACTGTAAAAAGCCTGGTGAACCAAGTTTGTTGGGAAGGAAGACAGAGAGGAAATTTTTTCTCTGGAGCCTGCAAAACCATGTCCACAACTTAGTAAGTTCAACACTTGCCACTGTATATTGACTCATCTCAGGTGGCCTTTTGTGCCATTACAAACAAAATGTGTTTGTAATTCCTGGAGCACGAAGCACAGATGGCTGGGCTGAGCTGTCCCCATATGGAGCCAGTTTGGATCAAATGTCTAATTCATGGGGGAGGGTTTTGCCTTATGTAAGAAACAGTGCAGAAGAACAATATCCCTTTGCTGCCCACGGAACTATTTTTATAGTTTAAAAAGATCTGTCTGCCAGGACAAAAGATTACCAATGAAAGCAAGGGCTACTCCTAAACCTTTTTTTGGTCTAGTTTGTTTTCTATATAGGAAAAGGAATTGGTAACACTTACACTGTACCAGTTTTTACACACTGGAGAAAGTAATTCTCCCCAGAAAATGTTGGACTGAGGCCAGTGATTTGAAAAAAGATATGAGCCTTCTTCAGCGGGTCGTCATGGGCTTGTGTGACTTCAGAACTTATTCATTCCAGATTGAAAAACTTCAGACCATAAGTAAATATGCTTGACCTCTAAACTGTATTTTTTCCAAAAGCTTCCCTGATCCTTAGGCTCAGCATTGTGCTTCATACTAAAAAGTGAACTCTCAGTTACTTACTAGTAACTTATAAATTCTTAAAGTTCAGATATGTCTGAATTAATGGTGTATTTTTTTGTGTGTATGTGAATTGTTCCCTCGAGCTGAATGAAACTCAAAGCTAGGAGTTTAGGTGTAGCAAGTCATCCTGTTCAATCAGTGAAAGAGATTTTTAGACATAGGCTTCAAATTGGTCTCACATCCAAATTCAAGCATCTTTTAACACCATAGTGCATTTTAGATACAATAGAAACAATTCATTGTAGTTGTATTCACTACTAAGTGGGGCTGATAAACTAAGGGCTGGAAGAATATAGATAGTTGCTTCCATTTCAGTCCTTGTGGCTAGCCCTGAAACATGGACACAGCTGGCTGTCCCTAGCAAGGTAATTGAAATGGAAGCTACACACATACATGAATTGGTTTCATGGACAAGAATGGTTTTCAGTGTTGTCAAATAACCAGTATTCAAAAATACTAAAGTTCTATCTGTATAGATAAATGTTCTGTAAGTACTTTTTTTTATCATTTTAATGATAAAGCTAAATTTTCCCCTGAAATGACAAAACTTTTTTACTTGAATCGACCATTCCTTGTATGCTTTTCCTATTTGTCATGTTACAAAGTCTGTAAATATTTGTACTCACTCATAACAAAATCAAAATGTCCCCCTGACCTGTGTCCAAAATCATATTCATTTGCTATTAGTCATGCTTTTTCTAGCACTCCTGGGTCAAAATGACCTGTTCACTGGATATAGTGTCTGTGTCTTACATAATTCAGGAAGAGAAAATTCAGAAGGAAAAGTCTCTATTGAGCTTTGCATGATGTAAGGGTATTTTGAATAATTTCTTTTGTAGACTTTAAGGTTGTTGCCCTGCTCATGATCATAGTAATCTTATGAAGTGCCTTCTCACAAAAAGTGAAGGTAAGCAATAAAAATTATACTAACACTCACGTGAAGAGAGATGTGAGCTGTAAAGCTGTCACAGCTGTTTTAAACCCCAGTGCTCATGAATCCAGTTCATTTCCCACTAACTACACACTTTCCTATCTTGTCAGTACTCACATCATGTGGCAGCCAGGATATGGGAGAGACCATTTTGCAGGTTACCTGCAAATTCTTCTCACCCTCTCTGCCCTTGTCATTAACCTTTGAGTCTGGCTGAATTTGACGGAATCTCGATGGGCAGCCAGTGCAGAGAACAGAAGTCTCGTGTTTGGCAAAAGCAGTGTTACTTCTTAATACAAATTCAGCTATCTTTTTAACAATAGCAAGGAGACAATCTCAGCAAGAATGAAACCATTCCTTGCATAGTCACGCGAAGGAAAGACAAATGCATTGTCTTTCAATCCCAACAAATGCATTGTAAACTAAGACTATGTAAATTGTGGTAATACAGAAGAGGACTGAAAAGAAAAGGGAGGTAAGAGGAGAAAGTGCTTATCACAGAGCCATCAGAGAAGTTGGGAAAGACATTGCTCAGTGACTCCGATTGCATTTTGTGACTCTGAAGTCACTGGACTGTTTTGTGGATAAAATCTATATTGTATCTCGAAGACATCAGAATTGCCTTTAAAAATTCCAGCTGATGTATCCTCTTTATTTCATCCTGCACATGAAGCAAACTTATCCAGCCTTAGGACTGTTCATAAATAAAGGATCCTTGCAAGTGTAAAGCTTTGAGGCATCTTACCAGGAGCTTGTGTTTGCCGAGACCAAGTCAGCAGAACTAGATAGGACCATCTCTCTCATGCCCGTCTGTCATGAAACACTAAAGGTGGTATGTGCTGGTTGGATTTAGTGCCATATATGTCTAAACTGGAAGGTGTCAGGAATGATGGTGAGTGTTACAGTGAGATCAGGTAAGTGAAAGAGTTCATCTCAGCAGTTTCTTATTTTGGATAACAAATCACTTCAGAGGGCTGAGAAAATGGGCTGAGCCTGTGGCACTTGCTTTAGAGGTAACTTTATTAGGGAAACAATTGCACTACTGTTTCCATAACAATTTTTGTTTGAGTCTTAAGAAAATATGTGAACTTTTATCATCTAGTAAAAACTTTAAAACTAGCAACAAGGAAGTTAACGCATTTGAGTATTATCATCTAATATGAACTGTTTGCTGGCTTATCCATGGTGCCCCAGGCACTGGTTGGAGGTGGTCACAGTCCTTTGCCAAGGGGTGTTGGGATCAGAGTTCATTTGTTTCAAATCTCTCTCCAGATGGTAGAAGTGAACACCACCTTGTGGATTTTGTTGGCAGAGATGACAGCTCAGTTGCCATAGGTATCACATGCCTCTTGAGGAGGGTCCTGGAGCATTTAAAACCAATACCACATCAGAGCTTCTCAAAATCCCAGTTACTAGCAGAAGATGCAATCAGCAAGAATAATTGCATATCAATATTGTAGTTTCACAGGTAGAAGATGAAGAACTGCAAGTTAAGGCCACAGCCTCTGGCATAACACTGAGGTGCCTGGACCCCAGCTTCTAGGTGTACATGCTGTTAAGGTTCCTGTGACCCTAGTGTGCAGAGGAGAGGGAAATTAAAGGCACTGATAACCTCTGAGGGCCATTTTAAAACTTATCCTGCTTGAACCAAGTGGGATGGGGCTGTGAGCGTAGTTTGCAAAAGCATGGGAGCTGAGATGCAAAGCAGATAAAAGCCCTGCTGCCTTCTGTCTAAGGAAAGCTCCCAGTAAAAAATTCCCATGGTACTGGAAAATGGCTTTTTCTAAACTTGTATTCAATGATTCCAGCATGGTGACTGAAAGCCCTGCAAACAGAAGATGGGCTCATTGGGTATTTCATTAGTCCTTAGTGAGCAGGTCAAATACACAAGCTTTTTTAAGTCATAAAGCATTGATCAAGTTTATTCCTGCCTAGTTAAACTGGCAAATATTTGTGTGTATGCATGTAAGCTACATTGCTACAAAAGGAGTTGCATTTTCAACTTTAGTAAGCAAGCCTATGGCTTCAGGGAGGGGGAAGAAGTAGCATTGTAAGAACAAAGATTCTGTGAACGTAGGGACACAAAAACCCAAACAACACACGTTACCCTGAGAAAAACTTGTTGGAAGGTTGGGTTTATGGACCTTGTGAAAGCAATACTAGGAGAGGGACAGCAGAATGGCTGCACTTAAAACCTAGAAATAATTCCTAGAAAAATGCCACTAGTTTTTTCCCTTGATATTAGTTGGGCTACGGAAGGTTGTTGAGTAGAGAACTAAAGCAACTTTAAAACATTTAGTTCTCAACACTGTCACCCTATTAACATATTCTAAAAAAAAAAATCGTAATATCATCAGGATATAACTGGAGAAAAATAAGCATAGTAATAATTTACTGGCTCTGATTTTTATTCTACCACAACTTAAGTGTGTGTGGGATAAAGGGTTAGGGTTTGAAAGTCCCAGAGTTCCCAAAATACCCCCCAAAACACTGTTTTGAGGGGAGTAGGGTTTCAGCATAGCCTGGTGCATACTTCAAATGGACTGTAAATCATTAGACATGCTCTGGACTGCTGCAAGGGTCTTAAAGATCTGGTGGGCAAGGAAAGGCTTCTGCAGAAAAATAAGATTTTCTAAAAGATTGGACACTTATTTTGGACTAGGATATGGATTATGATAATGTATCATGGCTTCACATTTAAGCATTGTGTGGATTTATGCTCATAGACCACCCACTTTTCCTTAATTTTGGGGTATCTTTCTATTTTCTGCTTTCATTGCTATCTCTCACAGAAATAAAAATAAACTGGCAAAACATGGAACACCCTGACAAAGTCACAGCAACAGCTGCAGCCTCAGCAACTCTCCCCAATTTTAAAGCTTTTCAGTAAATCAGAGATGGGATGAGAAACTGAGTTGTGAAATAAAAAATACGCACCCAGGAGCTACTCATGTGAAAAGCACTGTCAGCTGTGCAAGGGTCTGACAGCGCGCTGGGCAAGTGAGGCATACAGGTAAAGCAATTGGGAGCCTTAATCTGGGAGGATTAAGAATTCCTCTGTGTGGGTTAGCTTTTTAACATGAAAATTGATTTTACAGGGCTAGATTTCATAGTTTTCAGCTTGCTGGAGCATCTGCTGTTTGTATGGCTCAGCAAGTGTGCTAGAAGCTCTCAGGAAAGGTGATTCTTCTCCCAAATTTGCTGAGGTTTCCATAGTGTACCTTAGAGATCCCAGTGGCTAAAAACTTGAGTAAAAATACACAGAAACTGGGCTGGCTTCTATTAATACGTATTACTTGATCCTTGGTGCATCAAACCAAATCAGCTCTCACTGAAATGAGTCTGAGTTTCAGCACCTGGCAATATTAGGCTGGTACTGCAAAACTCAACTGTTTGTGCAGGGTTTATTTTTAGGCATGGGTGTGATTTGGTACTTCATAGAGCTGGGCACTGCTAATAAATCTGGGTAAGCAGCAGCAGAGGCTGCTCAGGCCATGCAACCAGAGAGGTTGTAAATCTGAAACAGTAAATTTAAGGTTTAACTAAATTTGGAGTGGTTATGGCCTTTAAGCTATGCCTCTCAAGTTATTTCTGCAGGGGCCAGACTAGAAATGCTGTGTAATGTGTAGAGTATTATAGACCTCTGTGGGATTGGGATTTTTTTGTCTTAAAACACTCCATCTGGAAGCAACTATAACTTGGAGAGGGTTCAGTGGATGCGGTTGTGTCTCTGTTGTGGCCCACAGTGGGAGAGAAGGATATATTTTTTATTATCTGTGTGGTAATTGTAATAGAGTATAGCAATTTGTCACATTAGAGTAACATGCATATTGAACTCAAATGTCTGTATGTAATGCTACCACGGACGCTATCTCACAGTCATAAACACTTGAGCAGGAGTTTAAACAAACAAAAAAAAACCTGCATGCTGGCAAGCAAAGCAGCCAAGCATCCTCCTTTGTGTCCCCTCCCATGCAGCAGCAGGACAACTAGTGGAGCAACAACTGCCTTCAGGACATTAATTACATGTCAATCTGTACTGTTAAGTGACTGTAAATGTTCATCTTTGTCCTGGGGAATTGGTGTATTAACACAGACCCATGAGGAACCGTGGAATAAAGTGAAAATGGAGCTACTTTGCTCTGAAACACATGCAAATGCTTTCCCAGTTTGAAGTCCAGGAGCTTAGCTACTGACCATCTAACTGTGCTTTTATTGCCTCTGAATTTAAGATGTGCTCTCCCAAAGAAAAAAAAAATGGCAGTTGCATCCCTCGCTTTAAGTGGCTGCACTCGTGATTTGTGCTAAACCAAGGGCTCAGGAAAGATGTTGACATTGTAATTCAGCTGTATAAGGAACAGGAGCATTTCTGTTCCACCAGAATCTCTTGGCTCACATCTGCACAATATTTTACAGTGAAAATGAGCTGGGAGGATTTGGGGGAAGGTTTCTAAGACACATCAGGAGGTCCAGCTTTCTGTCTTCTGCTGTAAGTCCCTTCAGCATGGCTTAGTGCTTTGAGAAAAACATACAACTCGCAATAAATCTGGCAGTGATTTCCCACAGAAACACTAATCCACATTCCAATGTCCAGGTGGAAAATCAGCATTGTAGATAGCAAATTTCAGTATTGAGAAGCTGTAAACCTTGGCATGGCCACAAAAATCTGGAAAAAATCCTAAGCAGCAAACAAAATCACTCTGCAAAATGAGACTGCTGTGGGAGAGATATGCAAGTAATGTGTCTTTGTAGATAGATTAAAGCCTGTAATACAGAATTGGCATAATATTGTCTTTGAAATGCATGTCAGTTAGGCTTCTTGGTGTTTAAAGATAAAGCAGCATGTTTTCCTAGTCATACTACTAATTTTACCCATAATATGGATGCAAAACACTGGGCAAATAGGTGGATTTTTCTGGGAGTTCAGGAACACTGGCAATTTGAGCAAATATTACTATGAAAAGAAATCTAGAAGGCATGCAGACCCCAAGAGCAAGGGATAGTTAATAATGATCCGTCTAATAAAAACAGCCCCAAATATTACAGTCTGAAAGACTGCATTAAAAGAACCTTTTCTTCTTTGCTACTCCCACACCATCCATGGAGAAGCCTGAAAGATTATTAGAATAAGTTAATAGTCCCCTGTGTTTTATCTACCTAAGGGAGTTGTAACAAGACCCTGGCTGAAACAGGAAATATACAATAAATCCCATTTTTATGACTCTGTAAGTCAATGATTTTATGGTTTTAGTAACAGGCATGTAAGAAGTATTTTAGGGTTTAGTTTCCAGTGAGTTGTGTGGTTGTTTTTGGTTTGTGGTTTTGTGTTTGTTTTTCTAAGGCAGTGTATATAAGCAAATTAAATCACATTTAATCCTGGGACTGCCAAAGAAAGATTCAGGACAAAAAAAAACCTGTTCTAAAGAAGTATTTTTCTCAGCTAGTTTTATTCTTGGGAACATCCTGAATAGATATAGTCGTACCTGCACAATTTTTTCAGTTGGAACGGGCAGGACCAGACCATAAAGAACTGTCTTGGTTTATAAACAGCAGCCCACTGGGTCCTTGGGCAGCCTGAACCAGTAGGATGATGAGAGGCCCCCCAAGCATACAGTGAACTTGTATCTCCTCTGAACACTGCCACAGGTCACTGATCTGAAGAGTCTGGCAGGACATGCAAACTGAAAGTGGACAAATGACTTATAATGTCACCTAGAGCTTAGAGCCTAATGCAGGCTGTTCCCTCCAGTGCTAATGAAGTTTATGGTATCTAAAATACAAATGTGCCTTCACACAGGCTGCTGCATCTTCAGGGCAGTTGTTAGACCAGGAAAAATAACACCCTTATTCTGCATTTTTTTCCTGATCTCTGATTTTCTCTTTCTGAAATTCATAGGACCACAGAATTGCTTGGGTTGGAAGGAACCTTAAATATTATCTCATTCCATACCCTCACCATGGGCGGGGATACCTTCCACTATCCCAAGTTGCTCCAAGCCCCTTCCAACCTGGCCTTAGACACTTCCATGGATGGGGCAGCCACAGCTTCTCTGGGCAACCTTTGCCAGGGCCTCCCCATCCTCACTGCCAAGAATTTCTTCCAATATCAGCCTAAACCTGCTCTCTTTCAGTTTGAAGCCATTCCCTTTTGTCCTGTCACTTCTAGTTTGTTTTAGACACATACTCATTTCTCAGCCACTTGTAGACTATTGCATTAAAGGCATCCAAGGCATGTACTTAGTACCTCTTCTCTTAGAAATGTCCATACAGATTTGTTGATCTGCTGAACTCTGCCCCAAGCCAGAGTAGGTGGGACATGCTTTGGTCCTTCATCCTCCTTGTGTCTCCTCTGGCCTATAAGCACCCCTGGCTTATAAAGGTAAGATGCTGGGGTGTGTATATAGGGATGTTTCTTATCTCTAAAGGGAGACTATAACACTTCAGGATAGAACTGGGGCTGGGATAAAACTGATGCTAACAAATACACTTGGGACAGCCTTGGCTCCAACACGTTAATCTTGACCAAACCTGTATGTTTCTTACTATTGCAAAGACAGCTTCAGATTTCAGATTTATTTTTTAATGAGGCAATATTTCTGTATTTCTATTCAGAAATATCTGTAGTTGTAGTTGTTCCAGATTAAATTTGAAATACAAGTATTTCTGTATTTCAAGCTATGAAGTTTTCCTAATGGACAGTTCTAACAGTGGAGCTGGACAACAAAGTATCTCAGAAACCTAGCTCTTGCTTCTTAAGCCTGTTGCTGTTTATCTGCCTCCTGCAAGAGAAAAACAAGGGAAGAATAGATACTATGTAAAGGGAAAAAAAACTCCCCAAAAATAAATTAATGCCAGGTGTCTGGAAGCAGTCCTTACTTAGCTTCCTTTTGGGGAAAGGTGCAATAACAAAGCCCACAATCCCTTTTCATCTTCTCTGCAGCCCTCATCCTGCTCTGTTCTTGTATCCCCAAATAAAGTTGGTTGGCCATCCCCAGAGCTGTGAGGGTTATCCTGACACCTCCTGCTGAAATCCATCCTCATGGCACTCCAAGGTAACCATGCTGGGTTTTTTAAATGGGGTTATGGATGAGTAAATTGGACCCCAGGCACTATGCACTGTTATAGGTTACTGTGATTCTTGTGGGTAATAATAGTAATAGTAATAATAAAGCAACCAGCACCCTTTTCTGTAAGTTTTGTATGAGCTACTCTAGTGGCAAATCCCTGGCCAAATCCTTAGGCCTCAACCCCACTGAGTTCTTGTTTATTCTAGGAAACGATTTTGTGTGATGACTATGAGCTGTATTATTATTATTTAAATTTTAGGTTTGTACCAACCCCCCAAGGTCTACCACGAATCTCACAGGCATGCAGTGCTGATCTCAGTCTGCTGCCTGGGCATACTTTTATTAAGAAATTCTTGCTGGTCAGGCCTGACATCAAGTTGATAGAATGATGATACCATGGTTTGACTAAGTCCTTTTGGAGTTGTTACAGATAAGGAATTCGATTGTTATCACAACCCAGCCCCAGTGTTTTAGCACTGCCCTTGTCAATGAAAGCTGTAGAAAGAGATTTTTTCTTCATAAATCTTAAGAAAGTGGTGGGAGAGAAGAGGGTGAAGCTCCTGACAGCACTGTGGTAGCACCTAGAGTAAAAGCTACTTTGTATTTTGAGACTGGTGAAAAATTTCAGAAACCGCAGCACATGCTTTCTCAGCTAACATACAAACCCCCTAGTCACCATTTTCAGTATGTGCACCTATTATAGTTCCAATTAGTAGTATTGATGTTGTGCAGTAACTGCATGTGAAGACAGAGAGTATGTTGGTAAATTGCTCTTTTCCCCCAGGCATTTTATTTTGATAGCATGAAACCACAGCCCTTCTCTTCACTGTCTCTTTTTCTGCTATCCCGGACTCCTTGTCTATTTAAAAAGATGTCAAGACTGGCCATAGTGCTTCTGTATAACAGAAAATAACTTGGCAGACACAGGGGGAGGGGGTTAATGTTTGGTTAAAATAGCAATGTTTCAGGTCAGTAATCGGATTGCCTAGCTCCAGCCAAAGGTGAATTTTTACCACCTCATATAAGCTGCTGTTTACTGGAAGCATTAAGAGGTAATGAATGCAGACAGCCCTCTGGGCCAGCAGCCCCCAGTCCTTGGGGATCCTCTTCCAGGCACCAGCTGCACCAGGAGCTTGCCAGCAGAGCAGGGCAGTGGGCAATGCTCTGCCAGCTAAATGCATGGGAATTATCTTCCCAACAACGCCGGGGCATTTGAAGCCAGATTGCATAGGAATGTGTTTTAATGTTTGTGAGCTCGTGGGGACACCAGCATTTGCTGTTCTGAAAGAAGTTTCAGTAATTTTACTGTTTAAATAAAGAAGTACAAGGTCCTCTCATGAAGATCATGTAGACTTGGGGCTAAAAAATTAAACTTATGGACTTGATAGGCTTATTGCAGGCATAGAATATTCACTATTATCAGTGCTTTTTCCTGCAAAGCACAGGAAATGTTTTTAAAGCTGTTTTGTGTAATTATCAATTATTAATCTGGAAAAAAAAATCCCAGAAATAAAATACAGAGATGGGAGAATTTCATATTGAAGTAGAAAAGTATGTTCATTCTTGTCAATGAGTACTTTGCATTGCTCTGGCCTGTTTTGCTGGACTCACACTCAGGGATGCACTGCTCTCACATTCACTGCTGCCAGGCAAGGTCCCAATGTATTCAGTTCCCAACCAGCTGGGTAAGGTTTTTATTACACCACATGCTTTTTAAACATGTATTCTTTTACACTGCTAGGGAAAACTCAAGCCTGAGGCTTTGCTATGACTAAATTTGAAGAGCTAAGAAAATGAGTAAAATTCCTGATTTTATTCTAATTAGGAATTTTCCTAATTCCCTCTGCAGATGAGCAAGCTTCCCTTTGCTTGCCTTCATGTCTGTTTTGCAAGCCTGGATGCAGGCTCAGGGTCATGGGCAGCCTCACTGATGGCTCCTAAGGCTGTCATGTGCACATGTGTGCGAACATTTCTGCCTCCCTCTGAGGCCCAAATTTTCTTCTAGGAGTGCAGGGAGCAAGGTTTTGGTCCTTGAAATTAGCATATGTGGAGGTGGGCAAATAAAAGGTACCTCTACTCGTCTGTTTGGCATGTGCCTTTGGTGGAACCAGGCCATTAGCATCTGAGTTAAAGGGATCAAGGTTTCATCTGCAGTCATAAAATTAAAAACTGCAGAAAAGCCTTTCTAGGCTTAGGACCCCGTGTTTGTGAGTTTGTATTCATGGTTGCTTTCACAGCTCGCTCACATGTTTGGTCTGGTTTCTGGGCATTGGCTTTGTGGCAGGTGTGTTTCCAGTCACAGGTTTGATTTAGGGGCAGAAACTGGAATAATAAATGCGTGATCGAGCAGTTGCTCGCACATTTATAACTGGAAAGAATTCATTCAACTAATAAATGTCAGCTTGTTTTCTCTGTGCAACTTGGTGTAGTGGAAGGTGTCCCTATCCATGGGATTGGACTGTCTAGGTTGGACTAGATGATCTTTAAGGTCCCTTACAATCCAAAACTGTTCTGTGATTCTATGATTATATCAAGATGCTTTTTTTCAGATCAAGTCAGAAGTCCCTTTATCATGCCACTGTTTTGCAAGGTATCTTAAACAATATCTTCAACTACTTTTTAACCTTCTGAAAAGGAAGTATCCCCAGCTTCTCAGCCTAATCTCCCTCATTTTTAAGCCTCTCGATATTATTACTCTCTAAATTGCTCACCCATCACTATGTCTAGGTGACGTGCATTTCGTGTACACCTCCTGCTTAAGCATTTGCACCCAGCAAAAAAATTTAAAAATAATAATCGATCTTTCCTAAAAATATACGAATGTATCTCCGAGAGATCGGTCTGAAATCGTGTTCATGTTCACAGTAAGGTTTTTACTTCGGGGAGAGTTTAAGCGCTCGCTCGCCTTCCGGAGAGGACGAGGCAATTTCTCTCTCGTTCATCCCAGAAAGACAGCCAGCGCCCCCGGCTTCCCTTCCCTTCCCTTCCCTTCCCTTCCCTTCCCTTCCCTTCCCTTCCCTTCCCTTCCCTTCCCTTCCCTTCCCTTCCCTTCCCTTCCCTTCCCTTCCCTTCCCTTCCCTTCCCTTCCCTTCCCTTCCCTTCCCCAGGGCTCTCCTTTGTTCGGGGCCGGGCTGCGGGGCGGAGAGGCGGGACCCCGTGAGCGCCCGGCGGGGGCAGCGCGGCGGGGCCGAGCCAGGGCGGGCGGAGCCGCCCCAGCGCCGCGCTCTGCCCGCTCGGCCCCTCGTTTACCGTCGGGGCGGGCGGCATGTGGCGGGGGCTGCCGGTGCTGGCCCTGGCCGGGCTGCTGGTGCTGGGGCGGGCGCCGGCTGGGCGGGGGGCGGCCTGCGAGCCGGTGCGCATCCCGCTGTGCAAGCCCCTGCCATGGAACGTGACCAAGATGCCGAACCACCTGCACCACAGCACGCAGGCCAACGCCGTGCTGGCCATGGAGCAGTTCGAGGGGCTGCTGGGCACCAACTGCAGCCCCGACCTTCTCTTCTTCCTCTGTGCCATGTACGCGCCCATCTGCACCATCGACTTCCAGCACGAGCCCATCAAGCCCTGCAAGTCCGTCTGCGAGCGCGCCCGCGCCGGCTGCGAGCCCATCCTGCTCCGCTACAGCCACACCTGGCCCGACAGCCTGGCCTGCGACGAGCTGCCGGTCTACGACCGCGGGGTCTGCATCTCCCCCGAGGCCATCGTCACCGCCGAGGGCGCGGGTGAGTGCGCGGGGAGCGGCACCGGCGCGGGGACAATGGGCGGCGGGCGGGGAGGGCAGCCCAGCCCTCCCGGGAGCCCTGCCTCCCCTCCCACCGTTCTCGGATTCTCTTCGCGTTGTCCTCCGCTCTTTTGCTGTCTTTTCTCTGCCTTTAGCAGCCGCGTCGCTGCTGGAAAAGTTTTGCTGTTGGGCACAGAGTGTGTGTGACAAGTGACAGCCCCGCCACCGCTCTGGGGAGCGCGTACGAGTGTGGGAGCGACAGCCCTCATTCCACATGAACGGGAAGCGTTTCCTTCGGTGATCCATCGACAGCGGTTGCCGGCAGAGAATGAAGAGCCACTCGAGTAACGGGCAGCCCCCAGGCTGCCGGCTCCCCCCCGCTCCTCTCTGCTCGTCTTCAGCCGCTCCCTCCCAAAGCAGGTTGCTCCCCTCCCACACAAGGCCACCACTCCACAGATTTTGGGGAAAGATGAGTGCCCACAGGAGCCCCAGGCAGGAGCTGGGGTGCTGCGGTCTCCCCACCCACTTCCTATGCCAGTGGCGGCACATGCACAGCTGAAAGGGAGTGCTCATCTCATTGGTTAGCACGGAATGTACAGGTTACAGCACAGGTTCCCCAGCAGGTCCCTGGGCTCTAGAATTACAGCCAGGTGAGGAGCGTAGCAAAGCGCAGCCTTCCAGCGTGTATTGTTCCCAACATCCCTGAAGCGAGCCAAATGCTGGCTCCTGCACCTGAGTCAACTCCAATGAAGCCCTGATGATGTCTGACCACTGTGGCCTCCGAGGGGCTGTTGGAGCCCCTCAGCTTTCTCACTGCATCCTGTTTGACCAGCTGGGCTCACTGTGACCCCACAGGATGGCTGGTGCTGGGTGTCTGGCTGCCATTCAGCAGTCCTGTTGGAAGCAGTAGCATCTCTGCAGTTAGGTGAGGACTGCTGACTGCTCAGGCCAGCACCGTGCTACAAACCTGCTGTGGCCCAGGGATCCTGCTCTTGTCCTGCTCTTGTCACAGCTGCTTTTGGGCTGGAGGAGTTGGCAGGACACTGCTCCAATGTGGTGAGCTGAGCACCGCAGAAATATTGAATACAAAGGACTATTGAACAGGAAATTACAGCAAGCTAGTGGGTGGTTGTCAAGAGTGAGCTCTGACCTTTTACAAAGTGACTACAGTTCCTGTATATTTTCAGGAGAGCATTTGCTGCTGGTGGAACTGGGCTACCATTTTCTTTGATGCAAAGTTGCAATGCTGGTGGCTCTGCCAGACCTCTCCATCAGAGGAGTTGGAGAGCAGACCAGAGGGGTCAGAGCAAAGCAGCACCCATGCACCCCACGAGCTTGTTGTGCTGCTGCCTAGCTGCTTCAGTGCCCACAGCTGCATTATGGCAGCTCACTGATAAGCAGTGGATCTCACGTCTGTGTCTTCCCCCAGCAGTGGCCTGCAAATGAAAGGGGAATTTTTCATGCTGTGCTCAGCACAGTATTTAACTGTGCATCTATCCTACTACCTAATGCTTTATGTATCCCTCTGCCAGTAATGCCAAATGCTGTAATTCCTGTTTTCTTCTCCTAACAAAATATCATGCTTCGGTTTCCTGACCATGCTCTCCAGCTCAGCCTTCCCAGGTAAGCTGCTCTCTCCATCTCCATTTATTTACAGGCCAGACAAACCCTACTCCATCTCTGACTCTATTCTCTTACCCTCTGCACCTCTTGAAACCTCTATACTCTGGTATCTGCAATCATTACTGTTATTTCTAACTTCTAACTGCTTTCCTCTTGCCTTTTTCCCCAGCCCATGAACGCAACCATCTATTTTTGCCATCAGCTGCTGCTCTCTGAGGGCTGCAGTCCTGCTGGGGTAGTTTTGGGGAGATGTGGTTTTGAACACCAAGCACCTTTCTCTGCAGCATGGAGGTGCTTTCAAAACCACCTTAAAAATGGCTCCAGCATGAGCAAGGTTTGGCAGGTCTGCAGCGATTTGAAAGCAATCACATTCAAATCTGGAGGGAGGAAGCTTGGCTGAAATTGCCCCCAAGTTACCTATTTCTGAGGACCTCAGCAGTACAATAACCTCTTTGAGGGATTCCAGGGCCAGATCCATGAAAACTCTCTTTCAGTGAATGAGAACCTGATGACATTCTCATTTCTGGGCTGAATATTTTGAACTGATGCATTATGTACCAGACTGAAGGAATCCTTCTTGAGGGAATAAAACTGTTCTTTTAGAAAGCAGAGGGAAGGATTCCTGTTCTAGGAAGAGGTAAGGTGAACACTTTCAAATCCAGTTCTCCAAATAAAGGACTGCAGCTCAGTAGAAGACACAAATAACCAACTGCCTGATGAGTAGCATGCAGAATACCTGCTTTTATTTGCTTTCATTTATCTCCTAAGCATTCTAGCCCCTTCTGCATTCTAGCCCCCCTGACAAACTACATCTAATAGAGCAGGCAGTATATAATCCATTGTTTCATGGCTTTCTGTTGTAGAAGGGGCTTTTTCTGTTCTTTGGAAGTGAACTCTTGGTTGTGCTTTCATTCTTTTGTTACCTGTAACAGGGTTCTATTGTTTCCTTTCCTCTTGAGGTTTCTGCATTATTGCTGGTGAACATTAGAACATTTGTCTTGTCCCTTCTGTAAGGGAGCAGCCTTAAGAATGATGTAGTCAGTGTTTGTCAGAGCAGGGACTGAGTTCACAAGCCCAATTTCCATCAGTTATATTCCCTGCGTCCCAGTAGCCTGTGACTGTTGCAAAATATGGAGGAACTGTGGTTGGTAAAATCTGTGATAAATCTCAGTAAGAAGTTCACTTAGCTGTTGAGGCACAGCCCACCACAGACGTCTTCTAGGACCTCTTTCCGTTTGAGCCAGGTGGTGAGAAAGATCTAGATACTTCCTGTCACAGGACCAAGGGGCTGCTGACATGGTGAAGGAGTGAAGTAGCTGCTGCTGTGTCTGTGATGGAGAAAGCTGACAAACAGTGCTGTGTTTTGGGCTCAGTTAGAGGAATAGCTGTACACTCCCAGGCTTGTGCTGGTCTCCAAAACCTGAGAGGGAGTGCTGATTGGGAGGTCTTAAGTTCCTCAAGTTACAGAGACTGGCTTAAAACAAGTCATGTGTGAAATGTATGTTTCTCAGTTTTTCATTCTCTTTGGGAAACGTCCAGGTTCCTTTACAGACAGAAAGCAGAGGGATGCTGCAGGCATGGTGTGGGTGTTCTGGATGCAAGTGTGATGCTGAATACTTTGGCTTTTTCTGGAGGATCCAACAAATCATCATCCAGGATGGAGGATGAGCATCTTGACAATACATTAACACCCCAGATGTAAGATTAGAGCATGCTAATGTCTGAAGTCTCCTATGGCATTTATCCCACATCCCTGTCCTGCGCTTTCTGGAGGTGAAAGTGGTTCTGCTTACAGACATTAGTACAAGCTGTCTTAGAGCTTTGGGAGGTCCTGTTCACTTGCTCCACGTATTTCAGTCTTCACGTGCGTATGCTTATTCTTCCTCCAGTCTATCAGATTATCTACTTCCCTCATTCCGGGCCCTGTCAAACCTCCTTAGGTCTGTGAAGCAACAGGAACTGCTGAGAGACAAAATTGTCTCAAATCTAGAATTTCAGAGGCAGGACCTTGTCTTTAGTTTTGCAGGTAATAAGTGGCCATTGGGATGCTGACCAAAAACATCTTTGACATGTATCCTTGGCTGCTACTGCCTGACAGAGTGTTTATGTCCCAAGTGAAATGTTTATTCCTGTTTTGAAGAGGGAACTAGCAACAAAACCAGAGCAGTGTGATGGGTACTGTGCGTATTGAAAGGCAGATCTATCAGGCAGGTTGTCTCACCATTTCTTATTTAGATAAGGACATAGCTTGAAGGCACATTGGCCTGTTAATAAGATGTTGGAGAAAAGGGAATTCACATCACAAGGTATCAACCATGTGTAGTTAACACCCAAACTATCATAAGATGTCTAAGGAGAGCTTTGATTTTTTTTTTAAACCCCACCATCTCCTAAACATTAAAGAAAATTATAGGTTATTCACATGATGGACGCCTATTTTGTTTAATCATATGTGAACCCATGATTTCTCCGTGTTGCCCAAATCCTCCATGTCTGTCTGGATGAGTTCATATTAACCCAATATGTTAATTTGGCACTGCAGGCTTAAAAGACAAATGAACAAGCAATTTCCTATGCTTTTTCTTATATATCATTAACTTAATTTCCAAAGCAGTGGTTTCCAAGCTCCAGATCAAATTTGTTCTCAGTCTTTGCCTAGCTCTACTTAGAGCAGTCAGTGTGCACGATGAGGCTGGGGGAGTGTTGCAGACTGTGCTGAGGAGCAGTCGTGCCCAGGTTATCTTTATGGAGTTGGGATTTGTTTAGGTCTTTGCTTGAAACTTGGGAGCAGCTTTATGCCTCAGTTAAATAAGAAAATTATTATGAGCTTCAAGCCTGAAACAGGACAGGAGTAGTAAATAGGAGAATTTAAATCTTAGTAATGAAGATACTAGCAACAGTGTTAGGTACTCACTACAGTTCAGCTGCCTTTGTAGGCTGAGTTCCTTGGATTTTACAGTCTAAGCATTTAGTCAATACGTGGCCATTAAATGTCATCAAAACCTGGTGGGATTTGTTATGAGGAATAATGTGTTATGTGGAACAGCCATGTTGCTGGCTGATCTACAACTTGGAGTTGGAGTTCTTTGTATTAAATGTTAACTAGAATCAATTTCCCTGTCACTTGGCTTTTCGGTGCGTGTTTTTGCAAACAACTTGGCAAAGATCCTCACTGTACTAAGAACTGAAGTAAATGACAATGAATTCATGCCCTGTAGAAGGGATTCTTAATTAATGGGGCTCACAGATATCTCAATCAGAAGAAGGTACCCAAGCAGCAGCCACTGGCTGTGATTTAGTTCTTTAGAGCACAGTGCCTGGAGTGGCTTCAGTAATAGCTGGGCCATATTCTTTAATGAAAATGACAATCAGGATCCTGTTACTTTTGGCCTTCCTCTGTCTTTTAATGTTTTTATTTATTTAAACAGTGATACAGGGAAAGATGTTTGCTCAAAACTAGGTATTACCAAGTTGTTTCTCTTTTCCAAACCTCTCATCCAAATCTATGGTTGTGGGCATTGTTATTTTGTACACTTACTGTATAAGTGTCTTTTGTTTAGCTCTCCTTGCTAGTGTTTTGGTTTTTTTCTGGTGTGTGGTTTTGTTCTGTTTTTTTTTTTTTTAATATAGAATCCCTCTGAAAAGCAATTAATTAAGATGGCTTATTGGAAAAAAACAGTTTGGATTTTCTCCCCTGCTCCTAAACAAAATATTATAGGAAACCTATGGATTGGACCTCTGGATAGTATTCCTTTCTTTGGCAGTCCTGCTAATCATCACTGACAGGTATTTATTTTGGAAAGATTGCTTTGTGTAGACAGAACTTGGCAGAGGGTTTGCCCATGAAGAGAAGTGGAACAATAGGAAGGTAGTTATTTGGGGTTTTTTAAATAGCACTTTTTTCTTTCTTTCTGCATTACAGCTGAAGGTCTCAGCAGTGTGCATCTCCTGGTCAAGAGAGGCCTCTGTCCATCAGGCTGCTATGGGCAGGGGCTGTGATTTCACAGGGGCTGGGTGGGTGCTCACACCCACCTGAGACCTGACAAATAGCTGGTGGCAGGCCTGGCCTGGACCCTCTTCCAACCTCCTCCCTGGTAGGGACGAGACTGTGTGAGTTTAACTGGGGAAAGGGTCAGAGAAATGAGAAGGCTTTCCTGAGGGATGTCATATAGTGGCTGAGGTCTCCAGTCCCCTCCATAGGCCCATGCTCCTCTCCATCTGTAGAAACCAGTCATCCTTGAATAGGCACGAGTGCGTTGGAAAGGATAAGCACCAAGGCAAGGTCAATGCTTGCCTGGCCCAAGCCAGGAAATGAGCTATGAACTGATGTCTGGGTACCTGTTCACCCCTCCTGTGCTCACCCATGGACACCACTCTCTGAGCACGAGGCCACACGGCTGCCTTTGTGCAGGCAGGGGAACAGGAGGCACTCCCATTGATTGGTGCTTTGCACACAGTGCCTGAATTACTCTCTGCACACACTGCTGCTTTGTAGGGTATTACTGGCTTGGGGTAGGACAGGTGACCTGGCAGTGCAGAATTGGGAGCTGCCTTGAGGCTGTGGTGTGCTGTAATTTGGTTAAAAATCAGTTGTGCACCTAAGAGTGTATGGGAACATCTGGTGTAAAGCAGGTTAGTTCCATGCTTGTTTGCAGGACTAGGTTTACACTGGCTGTATCAGGTGCTCACTGGTCCTCCTTGTGTTGCTGTGAGCTCAAAGGACAGTTCCTCAGCCAATACCCACGGCTGTCATACTCCACATGGGCCAGGGAAGGCTGTGAACCCTTTACAAAATAAACCCCAGATTTATTTTGAGTTGTAATTTCAATGTGAGTTGGACTAGGTTTGATCAAGTACCACAAAGTCATGCCTGCTTGGATCCGTCCATGGTTTAGGTAGGGACAGTGCACTTCAGGGCTTCTTTTTCCTTCTATGGATGGAAGATGGTAAGCATTTAATCTGATACTTCTCCTGTATTCTCTGTGATGAAAATTTTTTCTGTCCCCAGTAATAATTTTGATGGAATAGGGAGTGTGCTTTGGAGGTATGAACAAACTATCCCTGAAATACCTGTTCTGGTAGGAATTTTAGCTTGCTGGGCCACATGAAAAACCAGAGGAGTTGGCTTAGTATTATGCAGATAGCCTTGAAGAAAACCTGAGTGTGTGGCCAAGACAACTGAGTGAGAGGGGCAGTGAATCTGGAGAGATTTCTCTGCAGGGGTTTTGGATGCCCAGGATGGTGAAACATCTGAGGCCAGTCCTGGGTACACAGAGAGGCCTTTATGGCCATGTCTCTGTGGTTGGTGGCTGGAGGCTTTTGCAGACCTTTTTGTCTGTAGTTGGAGCAGATGGGAGGATTATCAGACCGTAGACCAGAGTGCTCTCTATGCTTTTACCACATCAGAAGGAATTGTAGATTTAAAGCTACAGCTTGGCTGAATGAACAAAACAATGATAATTGGCCCAAGAGAGGAAGAATGAGAGGTGTGGTTATAATTTTGTTTACTATTTGTAAGAGGGAAGCCATTTCGACTCTTTTTTCATCACATCCTGGAATACCAAAATGCATTTGATACAATACAAAATGCATTCTTAATGCGTTGAGAATAATTCAAGTGAATAATCAAAATCAAACATGTAAGTAAGAATCAGCTTGTATAGTTTGACTTGTTCCAAGGCAGCATGGTGAAGATTCAGAGGTTCTGTGGAAGTACCTGATTGCAAAGATCAGATTGACTTCATTAAAATGTTGGATTTTTTTCTATAAACTAAGAATCTGTGGTAGTTTGGAACTTCCTTTGCAAGAAAATGGATGTGATGTTTCATTAGCAACAGGATATTGAATATAAAAGAGCATCTGTTCAATCTTTCTATGCTATTTTCTACACTCTTTACTCTTTATGTTGGTTAGACTAATAATTCCTGAAGTCTCAAACTTTTTAAAAGTTAATTATTATGTGAGGGAATTAGTTGTTTTTCAGTTTTAGTCTTGCCCTGAATGTGATTTAGCTGCATTCTCATTTGTGTAAATGAAGTTTCATGTTTCTATGAGTAGTATAAGTATTTGTTAAGGTGGAGATTTTATTTTTTTTTAAACAAGGATGGCAAAATTAGAAGGTTAACTAAGTAATATTATTTTTCTTGTAAATAGGTATTTACAGAATTTGTGATTAAATAATGATCCCAGACCCTAAAATTTAATCTACACATCTAAAGTCATAGTGAATACTGAGTATCATGAGTGTCCTGGGCTGTTTTACAGCCAAATGCTTACAGCTCAGGCTGTAAGAGAGGAGCTTTTGTTACATTTGTTCTACATTTTAAAGGCAGTGGCATTACCTCCGTTATTATATAAGAATCTAAGGAAGATGTTTGTAGGATACCAGATTCCAGAGTTCAAAGAGTATCATAAATGACTGTGTAGAATTACAGAAGGGCTTTTTCTATGAGAGCTCATTTGTTTTTCCATTTTATGTGCCATTCTAATAAAGTATCTGCCTCTCTTCCAGTTCTTGTTCCTCTTGCATTTATTTTGTCCTCAGGTCATTCAAGGTTATATGCATTAACATACTTGTTTTTCATGATTAAATACATATATAAACCCATTAAATTCTGTGATCTCATGAATTGGTTTGAAATGATGCATTTTACTAATATGGGACACACTCCACTTAGGAATGTGTCTGAAAGCAGTTCTTTGGGCATAGTGCCTTTTTAAACTTCTGTTCCTTATCTGTCCTTCAGAGTAATCAGTGTGTTTTTAAACTGAGAGGGAGATCTGAAACATTTATTTTGGCATGTACTTCAACAGTATGATTATGGTTGGTTGATTTGATTTCCTCAGTAACCAAAAGAAAACCCCAGAAGTAATTTCTCCTTCATCATCTAATTAAATGCAAACACTACATGTGTTTTCTGTAGGTGATCAAAATTCATGGCATAAATGTCAACCTTTGTCTGAAACCTGCCAGTCTGTAGCAATGGAAATGGGATATTTAGTCTTCTTCAGCATTTAACATGATATGCTGGATTCAGGTGAAATTTGGGTAAGACGTTGTGTCAACTTTACTGGACTGACGTCTAGAATATTACAAACTGTTTATTAATAAAGTTATTAAGTTTCCACTTACTAAATACTAGAGAAAGAGAAAACATTGTCGTGTGTGTAGTGAAATAATTCAGTATTAAAAATACTAACGCTTCTTTACATATTTTACGAATCCATGCCAGATTTCCCTATGGATTCCAATAACGGCAACTGTGGAGGTGCCAGCATTGGTAAGTACATTTTTATAAAACTGTATAATAAGCTGTAGACATTCAAATCCTTTAAATATTTAATTAAGTGAGGTACTAAGTGATAAATACTTACATACTTAGTCTTGACTGAGAATACTGTAGATTGTATTTTGCATTCTATGGGCGGGTGGGATTTGGGGCTGGTTAGCCTCAAAATGTCCATCAGAGCAAGAGGGCTGTGCTGATTTTATTAAAAGTTTTGTCTTGAACAGAGAGAGTAATCATTAAATTGATTTTTCTGTGGGCAAAACCAGTGAAGATAATGGTTCATTCTGACCTTAAAGTTTTCAAATTAAATTCAGTACTCTTTGTAGATAATGGCAATACTCCATTAGCCTGAGGACGTTGAGGGCGGCACCTTCTAAGGCTGGTTTTATTCCAGCAACTCCCCTGTTGCTTTTTATTTCTGTTTTGGTTTTGCTGGAACTGAACAAAACCCCTTGAGCATTACCACTGCTTGCCAATGCAAAGAAGCAAAGCCCAGGATGGTAGCTAATAATTATAGGAATGTGAATCTTTTGCTCAAGCAAGCCAATGACTGCAGATTTCCTAGAATTTTATTATGGTTCTGTCCAAAGTTCTCCTCTTAGGTCTTTGTCAAGAAATCAAGACTTGGAAGCCTAGCATTGACCTCCCTGTCTTTCCCTCTGCAGAGGTGCTGATGTGCTACGGTGTGCACCAATGTTCACTTCAACAACATAAACACCTAAGCATGGTTGTTGAGCCTAACATTAGCTACCTATTTATATATAATTTCAACATTACACCCTGTGACCAAATTGCAAAAAGGTGTTAGTAATGCCCAGTTTTTAATCAGTTTAAGAATTTAATCAGTAGGTCGCCATGTGAAAGCAGCTATATTCGTGCAAAGTGTACTTTATATCACAGTGCATACCCTCTAGAAACCTAGGTGCAGTTAAAAAAAACTTATAAAAGCAAGCCCCTTAACAAGCTTTGCTTTAAATTGTCTTGAGCATGGGACCATGTCTGCAAGACTTGCTGAAGATATTTGTTACTAAAATTAGTATCTTCATAGTCTGAAGGCATTTTCAATTGTGTGGCATTGAGAAAGTAGGGATTTCATGCTTGATGCTGACTGTACAAAGAGCTTACAGGCTTCACCTTGAGTATGAAAGCAAAGCTGTATGCTCTCAATGTCACCTTATATAAATTCTGAGGCATATCTTTACTGCTGCCTGTCCATAGGCATGTAGAAGGCATGTAATCCCTGCAGTGGAAGAGGAAAGTTTCAGTCATATTGTTATTGTTGTGATGCTTTTCAGTGACTGAAAGCAAAACCAAACCTAAAAAAATCCCATCTAGAAAATAGGGTAAGGATGCACAGAAAAATTGTTGATGCAATGTCTGTTGATATCACTGCCTTTTACTGTGCATACATCAAATTGCTGGTATCACTGCCTTTTACTGTACATGCATGATTTCTGGTTCAATGTGCTACATCTGTTTGAACTGACAAACACAGCTGGACACCTGAAAGGCCATATTTCAAAATGGCTTTATTTATATGTTCAGTAAACTAAATTTGTAGTTTTGCCATTGTAAATAGAGACTTTCTGTTTGTTTGTTTTGCAAGTAGCAAACTGATGTATTTTTTTTAAAAATCTCATTCTCAGCTTTGTGGTTTCTGCATCTTACTGCTTGTGCTGCTGTGCATGGTCACAGGGAACAGTACTCATGGGCTATCCTTATTTGAGATACCTTTCTTCCCTGGCAGTGTCTGCTGGCAAAACCTTTCCCTCCAAGTCTGCATGGGGTTTTTTTGGGAGACCTTTTTTACCTCTCTAGGCAGTGAACTACATTGTTTTCTGTTTCATCACATGCTTCTCGAGTCTCTTAGAAAATTTTCTAGAGTGGTTTTTTTTATCCTTTGTTTATCCAGTATTTGCCAGGTTTGAGTGGTTGTACCAAACAACACAATTTTTGTGTTGTTTTACAGCCAGGTTTTGGATCGTGCATGCACATATATGTAAGATGACACACATGTTTCTTGGTAGCAATCCATGGGAAAAACCATTCTCCTATGTAGTCCATGTCTTTGGGCATTTACAGAGTGAAGTTTTCAAAGACAGAAATTTGGAGCAGTTGGTAGTCCTATGTTTACTTGAAAAGAAAATATAATGGCTAGCTGTGACCTCAGTCAAAGCCAGTGGTAGCCTCTGCTGCCTGACTCTCTGCTTGGGATATACCATTGTTGTGGTCTCAGAACTCTTCTGGTAATTCTGGCAGCTTCTGAGGAGGCTGTCAGGTGAGTAGGTGGGTAGGATGGGATTTTTCCTCAGCATCAGGAGAGGGGAAAATATATTTTTATATATTTTAATACATTTTTATAGCCACCCTTTGTGGGCATTCCTGCTCCCTGGGGAAAGTCAGCATTTGCCTTCCTTTGAAAATCACTGTACCAGGAATTTGGAGGGAAGAATTGGTTCTGACTTTATTATAACTGACTTTGGCAAATGAATTCTGTGTTAGTTTCTGTATCTCTAAATAGTAATTAGGAATAATGCAGCATTTTGAACAGTTCTTTTAAATGTAAATTTAAAAAGCATGAGGGTGACTAGGAGGTTCCTCAATAAGAACAGGGGCAGGTCTATAATTTAGAAATAGAACTAGATTAATAAGATATATTCTGATATTAATAACATAAGGCAATATTGCCTTAAAACTGAAGGAAATGTGAGACTGTGTTCTTGTCTTGCAATTTAGTCTATTTTATTTTACCTGGGACACAGTGCAAAGTACTATAGAGCAGGAGAGGGTTATAGTGTATGACTTGTTGGACTTGGGTGCTGAGGTGCCTGGCGGGTCATACGACCACATCTTTTATGCTCTGTTTCAAGGCAGCTTATAAAAAGAGCTATAATTTGTCCTACAGTATCCATGAGCTCACAAAGGCAGAAGGGAAGCCAAAAATCACTTCCCTTCTCTGCTTTTGTTATTTTAACATGAACACATAGAAAAGTTAAAGTCTGTAGGACTCTATATATAGATTCCTGAGGATGTGTTTGAAATTCAAGGAAATAATATACTTTTCTTTTGAAATGTTTCCTCTTTCCTGTACTTTTTTTTTGTATTTTCAACTACTACTAATACTTTTTTTCAACTACAAAAATTCTTCCAATAGAAAATTAATAATAATAAATAATGATTTGAGAAGTCAGTAACCATATGATTCCATCTCTTTTGAATTTTTTTTAATATGCAGGAAGCTTGTATAGCAAATAAAAGTTGTTTTTCAGACTCTTTATGTTGGATTTAACTAAATTGGTAGCTTATATGCATTGATATTTAGAATGATGGTGTACAGAAATAAGCTGCATAAAATCTGATTCCATTTATGCAAAATCAAATGTCAAAATAGATGGCCATGCCTATGTAATACTGGGATCTGCTGTTTGAAATTACTCCACCAAACCACTCTTAGACACTAGTGTAAAATAAGTAAATATTTGCAGTAGAACTACCAGCCCTGAAATACCAGTGGTGTTAATGCAAACCACTGTGGGTCTGGAGCTTTAGCATTACTATTCCCTGGGCACTAATGAAAATGTTTTTACTTCTGTTAAGAGTTCCCAGCTGTCTGGCATCTGCACCTTTGGAAATGCTGCTCTGACAGTGCTCATTTGTGTTGTTTTTTGCAGGCTATCCTTCTGGCCACAAGGGCTAAGAATTTCTCTGTTTTCATTAAACTTGGGCTTCTGGCTCGTAATAAAACCATGTCAAATTTACACAATTCCTAATGGTGAATTGGATGGACCTCTCAGCAACCTGATCTAGTTGAAGATGTCCCTGCTTATTTGCAAGGGGGTTGCACTAGATGGCCTTAAAAGCTCCTTCCAATGCAAAGTATTCTATGAATGCCTGCTAGCCAGAATATCTCAGTTTGCTAAACTAACCTGAGATCCATAGTATTCAAGAAAATGTTCAATCGTGCACTGCCATTGTATTTTCTTTCTGTGTCTCTCTTGTGGTCTGTATGATAAAAAGAACAGAAAGGAGAGCATTCCTTAAGCCTAGTACAGAAGAGAGCGCAGCATTGCAAGGATGGAATTACAGCACCTGCTAGCATAGGACCGAACCTTGAATTGGCTTAAAATGACGATTATGTCACTTCATACTCTAAGTCTCTGCGTCTTGGTTCTTGTGTAGTGGTTTGGGTTTGGTTTTTTTTTTCAAATTTCAGTATGTCAGGTCTTCTCCTAAAAAACATTTAAGGTCTCATGGACAGTTCCACATCTCCTAGCAGAATAGGCCAGGAATGCCCTGCAGTTTTTAGCTGTTCACTGTAATAGGCGAGTCAGTGACATTTTGGTTAGGTGTGAGCTCAGGGTTCTGGGGAGGTTGTCACTGAGTACTGAATGCTCTTTCCTTTCTAAACAAAGCTTTCTGTTTCTGTAGACCGCTGCAAGTGCAAGCCTGTAAAAGCCACCCAGAAGACCTATCTACGCAACAACTATAACTATGGTAAGAGCAGCTACACGACCAGCTCCCAGCTTTTTAGAGCCTCCAGGAAGGGGAAAGTTGCATTAAAAAAGCCTAAAAAGTTCACAGTTACTGATGGTAACCCAATATTTCTTATGACGGGGGAAGGTGTAGTCTGAAACATTTCCAATTTAGAAGGATGGAGGGGATTAGCTTAATATGTTAGTACAGGAGTGTCTTTGTTATTTCAGTTTTAGTGCAGGCATTCGGGGTTCTCTGGTGTACTTCTCTGGTGTGAAAAGTGATGCAACAAAAATGACATTGTGGGCTACTGTGCCTGAGCTGCCTCTGTGATTTCCAACATACTCAGCTTTTGCAGAAAGGGATATTTTGAATAGCTTTCATGCCCACTAGCTGTCCATGAGATCTGACAGGTTCTTTTCTTTCTGGTGTATGGAAGCCAGCAATGAGCATTGTGCCAGCTGTGTTATGCTGTCAGTAACACCTGTAAAAGTGCATGTGTTCTGGTCTTCAGGCATGTCACAGCCCCAGGCTCGTATTTTTCTTCATACTGTTTGTTTCAAGCAAATTAGGCCAGTGAAGCCACTGAATGCATATCACAGGAACCGAACAACCGGGCCCTTCCTTATTGCAAAAGCCAGGCCTTTTTGAGCAGTCAGGCCTTTACCAGTTCCATAGTTTAAAATCATAACAAACATCGTTCAACCAGCCACCATACACCACCATGTGAACACACAATGTATATATAACTTGCTTTTCTACCTCTAATTCAGCTGAGTCACTTTCCCATAGTCCTTCTCATCCAAAGTAGCAGGCCTGAGCCATGATTTTACAAAGGTAACAAGGCCCTTATTCTATAAGGCTTTACCTATATACAAAACTTCCTTTTTTCCCATTAATCAGGCAAAGAGCCTTGGGTTCAGTGAACTTTAAGGCTTTATTTAAATGGTAGCGATTGTATAGTATTTATTAGGATTATGCATTTATGAAACCAGAGTCAAACAATCTTCTTTTTAAAACAGTTGCTGTTAAAAGCTAAAAAATTATAACTATATTCAAACACTTTTTTGGTCACTATTCAGTTTTATGTTTTGGTGGATTTGTTTATAAAAAAATTAGAGTGACTATTCTCTAGTCAGAAACTGCATATGGCAGTCATTGAGCATGCTTCTGTCCATTTTCTCAAGCTTTTGAAATTAAATAGGTTTCAAAATGCATTTGAAATATCTCCAAACTGAAGAAATATTTTATTTTGAGATCTTAAAAGAGAGATCGCCTTTGAGAAAGGGGATCAGTTAGGGTAAATTGTGCATACTAGATGCACAAGTTAGTGTTTGGTGGCAACAGTATTTAATGTGCCTGGAATACATGCTGGTTAATGATTGTCACAGGCAATACACTTGAAGTGAGGACATGTGTAAGCCCATGGTTTTCTTTCTTCTATATTACCTTTTGCACATAGGAAACATTTGGAATTTGGGGTATCTCCTACTTGTAGTGTGGAAAGGGACTCTTGTTTGCAGGCTATGAATGATGTGGCATTCTCTAGAGCATGACCTCTGGGTTGGCTTTGCATTTGCATGTGGTATCAGTTCACTGGTCACCATGAGAGAATGAGAAGCTTTGCCTTTGAAAGGCAACCTTTTGTCCTGTGCAACTTAAGGCAAAAAGAAAGGGCGAGAGAGGAAACAATTAGAGAGGTCACTGGGTCAAGATCAGGAGCATTTAAAGTTCATAAAGAGCAGAGCAGATTAGTGCTGGGTCACTGGAGAGGATAAAAAAGGTAAGGGCCTGCCATGCAGCAGAAGTAGTGATATGAGAAATTGTGATGCACATTCACTTTTTTTGTAAGGTTTAGAGTGATAAAGTTTGCTCATCTGTACTGCAGGTAGTTACAGCTCAAGGGCGAGGGAGAGCATACAAGAAACAAGATTTAATATATGTAATGTGGGGAGGAAGGGAAGGGAAGGGAAGGGAAGGGAAGGGAAGGGAAGGGAAGGGAAGGGAAGGGAAGGGAAGGGAAGGGAAGGGAAGGGAAGGGAAGGGAAGGGAAGGGAAGGGAAGGGAAGGGAAGGGAAGGGAAGGGAAGGGAAGGGAAGGGAAGGGGAAGGAGGGGAGGGGAGGGGAGGGGAGGGGAGGGGAGGGGAGGGGAAGGAAGGAGGGGAGGGGAGGGGAGGGGAGGGGAGGGGAGGGGAGGGGGGAAGGGGGGAAGGGGGGAAGGAAGGAAGGAAGGAAGGAAGGAAGGAAGGAAGGAAGGAAGGAAGGAAGGAAGGAAGGAAGGAAGGAAGGAAGGAAGGAAGGAAGGAAGGAAGGAAGGAAGGAAGGAAGGAAAAGCCCAACTTAAACAGGATGTAAATCCAACTGGTACATGACTCCTGGTCCTGACTGTATTATTAAGCGACACACTGAGCTACCTGGACCTCCTTGGTGGAGGGTGAAGTAATGAAGGGAAGAGATGGAGGCAGAGACACTGCAGGAGTTCAGCTAAGCTTCTGATAAAGGACCATGCAAAAGACTAAATCCCAGAGGTCACCAAAAACAGCTTGGGAGTGACCTGCATTATCTGCTCCTTCTAACAATGCTCTCTGTGACTTTTCCCCAGTCATTCGGGCTAAAGTGAAGGAAGTGAAGACTAAATGCCACGATGTCACTGCAGTAGTGGAAGTAAAGGAGATCCTGAAGTCTTCGCTGGTGAACATTCCAAAGGACACTGTAAACCTTCACACGAATTCTGGCTGTCTGTGCCCACCGCTCAGTGCCAACGAAGAATACATCATCATGGGCTATGAGGATGAGGAGCGCTCCAGGTAGCTCCTTTTTTCGCTCTCTCTTCCTTTATGCTTGCAGCACATTTGTAGTCACTGTTCCCCTGTCCAAAAGCAGCATCAGAGCCAAAAGGAAGGAAAACTTGGTGTGTGTGTCCGTCCATCTCCTTCGTGGTACTCAGGGAGGGCAAGGCTCTCTGCAGGCACAGAGATCTTAGTCTTGTGTGTGTAGCCTCTTGATGGAGTAACTGGTTGTCTCTGTTGTGTAGGTTACTCTTGGTGGAAGGCTCCATAGCTGAGAAGTGGAAGGAACGTCTTGGTAAAAAAATAAAGGTAAGAAAATACCTCACCAGAAGTCAAATGTTGTCGGTGCCATAAAACATCTACCTATCTTTCCAAAATAAGGGAAGAAAATGCATATGCTGCCTTCAGTTAATTAATATAATGTATCAAAAACTAACTTGGTGTGTTATTTGCTGTATTACTTAGAACTGTATGCTGAGTAAATTAAAGGGATACATTGAACTACCCCAAAGTATCCCAGTGTAGCAGCAGTGAAAACCTCTGTCTCAAAATAGCAAAGAGTAGGAGTCTTTTACTCTGTAGGCAAGATGTGCTATTCACAACACATGCCTGCTTAGTTGGGATTGTGATGTGAACTTGAAAAACCCAAACAGACCAGGGAGCTTTACAAATATTTTTCAGACTAAGTCAGGATTATACTTTTAAGATTTAATACTCTTTAAATCAAGTTCTGCTCTCAGCAAATTTAGTGGATTAGCAACTATTTTAAATTCATCTTCCAGACTTGGCTGAGGGAGGAACCTGATAGAGAAGCCATGTCATAGCACATTGGAAGCAATGAGCTCAAAGGCAAGCCATGCATTACAGAATCATGGAATGGTTTGGGGTTGGAAGGGACCTTAAAGCCCATCTTGTCCCACCCCCTGCCATGGACAGGGACACCTTCCACTAGACCAGGCTGCTCCAAGTCCATCCAACCTGGCCTTGAACACTTCCAGGGATGGAGCAGCCACAGCTTCTCTGGGCAGCATGTGCCAGGGCCTCACTACTCTCACAGCCAAGAATTCCTTTCATATATCTAATCTAATCTCTGTCACTTTAAAGCCATTACCCCTTGTCCTGTCATTACATGCTCTTGTAAAAAGTCCTTCTCCATCTCTCTTGTAGCCCCTTTAGGTACTGGAAGGTACTCTAAGGTCTCCCTGAACCCTTCTGCAGGCTGAGCAACCCCAATTCTCTGTATGAAAATATATTCTGGATTTTTCTTACTTAAATGTTTCCTAATGCCTTCCAAGTTCTGGAAGGATTGCCTTTTTATGTTTTGATGCGCTACAAACTATCAGTGGTTTTGACATTGTCGCTTACACAGAATATTCTTATTTTGACACAATTTCTCTGCCATTTATTTGCCATAATGGTTGTGCCTGTGCAAACCAGCCTTCTCTTCCACTCAACACTTTCTCCATCAGTGTAAGGGTTACTAGCAGGAAAATACTGTTGTGTTTATAAAAGCCAGATTTTCTATGAACATTTCTCACATCGGTGAAGATTACAGGAGTGAAAAGATACAGGGATCTTATTTCAAGTTGTTGTTTGATTTGGCAGAACCCTAGGAAATCCAGTGCTGCAGAGAAAATATCACGTTGTTGCCATGGGCTGACTTCTGCTCAGTTTCAGTTCTTGGGTTGTAACATAATTTGTTGGAATTTTGCGGGGGGAACACATTTAATTTTTCACTTACTTCCTTGTTGTCTGTAACCTGCTGCCTGTGCCTGGGGGTGTTGAGGACCCTGCCACATCGCCACTCACTTCACATCATCATCTTCCTTTCCAAGGGCATCAACAGTTGTACCAACTATATTTATTATGTCTTTTTTTTTTTACTGTGATTCCTATGGCCTGCAAAAGTAAAAATAGATAAATAACAATAGGATTTTTTAATTAACAAAAATCCCTGATCATTTTTTCACCCTGCTTTCCCCAAAGACTGCACGAGTAGCTTCATTTAAATTTTACTATTTCAAAGGTGAGCCCCCCTTGTGCTGAAGTCATTATGCCTTGTATCTGAGGCATCATTCACAGAGGCTACAAGAAAGCCAGGAGACAGTTTCCCTGTTTAAATGACTTTTCCCAATAAGCTCTTGTTGCATCCTTGAGCCCAGTGCAGTGCGATGTGGAGGAAACAGCAGCGGCTTTCCTGCTTTTGCTGCTGCTTGCAGACACACAGTTCTGTAATCCCTCTTGTAATTCCTTGTAATTCTTGTAATTCTTGTAATTTCTTGTAATTCTTTTGATCTGCAGCGCTGGGATCAGAAGCTCCGGCATCTTGGGAAGGGGAAGGGAGAGGCCGGACACAGCGACTCGGCTCTGAAGCCTGGCAATGCCAGCAGCGCCCGGCAGGCACACAGTTAGATGTGGAAATGCTGCATGGGGACATGTTGAGGGACTGTCTACCAAGACTTCATTGTTGGAGCAGCAAAAGGAGAAATTGCACTATTGCACGTTATATTCTATTGTTTACTACAGAATAATGTTTTAGCTTTTATTAGGTTTTATTCTCCCTCATGTTTTCCTCCTTTTTCTTTTTGGATATGTGCAAGTTCTGGAAATGTATATTTTTTTTCTGTTACTAAGATCTGTAGAAAACTGCCCTTATGAGATGAGAAAGACAAGGACATGTTCAATTTACCTTTTTATCTCCTGAATCTTCTTTGGGAAAAAATTCTGATGCAAGCAAGAATAAAATCTGGCAAAGATCATTGCTTAAAGTCATGACTCATACTGGCTTTTCCCTGTTCACTCTTTCTTGGTCACTTTTCTGAAACTTGCTCTGTTTTGGGTAGGTTGTTATCTGGGTTTAAGTGTATAGTTTTTTATTCTGAAATATAATTCTGAAATCCATAAAAAGTTTCGTTAAGAGAACTGTTTGAATCAGTACAGCTTTATTAAGTTTTCTTACAGATAAACCACTTGTGTAAGGCAGAATCTAACTTTAAATATTTCCTGCAACAAACACAGTGTGCCTGTACACAGGGAACCTGGGTTTTCTAGTGCTTTGGACCTTGAAGGAAGGATTATCTAGTTCTGTAACCATAATTTATAACATGCTTCTTCTCTTATAATGGCAGTTTTTTTTCCCTTTTCTCAGCTGAGTTATAGGAGTAGACAGACTCACCAGGCCTGCTTCTCAGTACAGGTCTGCAGTTTAGCCTTCTGATTTTGTGATGTTATCCTTAAATCTGTGCCTACATAAGCAAATGTTTAATGCTCACTAACATATGTCCAATAAAGGAATTGTAGTCGCCAACACAGACCTGACTTCTGAACCAACATCATATTGCTGATACTACTCTTGAAAATATAAAAACCAAAAAAACCCTTAATTTCTGTGCTTGAATAGAATTCTTTGCAGATGGTGCCAACATATTCAAAATTATCTTTGTTATTCTACTCTCCCATGCATAAAAGAAATTAAAATGGGGTACGTCAAAGAACAATCCTCTTTGGCATAGTCTGCAGAGGGGAACTGGCTCTACTTACAAAGAGCAAATGACTGTTGTGTTCTAGCTGTCAGTACTGTCTTTAGTACACTAGGGTGCCTTTCAGTAAGAAAACACTGTTTAATTGTTGGGTGGTTTGAAAATATGATTATGATGATAAGTAGGGCAGAAGTATTTGGGAATATTATAATAATGCTGTTTTAAGATTTTAGGTAACAACAAGCAGTCTTGGGACAGATTTTCCATTGGGCTAGATACCAAGAAAGTTGGAAAAGAACAACATCATGCAACCCTCAAATTTTTATTTATAATTAAAAATAAAGGGATAATTTAGGGGAAAGATTGGTTAATCCTCCAGGTACTAAATCCTCAGTATTTTCTCAGAATCACACAGATCACAGAATTATTTAGGTTGGAAAAGACCTCCAGGATCATCAAGTCCAAGCTTTAATTGATCTCCACCATGTCAACTAGACCAGAGCATCAGTGCCATGTCCAGTCTTTTCTTGAAGACCTCCAGGGATGGTGACTTCCACAAGTATCTCTACTGAGCTGGTAAATAACTGAACAATTTGTTAAGTTGTGAATAGCTTGTTAAATAATGTTTAAAACCTCATTATTTACCCCAAAGCACCCACTGAAGTCATGTAGGTGAGTGCTGGAATCGCAGGGTCCGCAGTCACCACTCATCATGTCATGTTCTACTGTGAAAAGAATTGTGAAATCATAAAACCCTGTTGAAGATGTAGAAAATCCCCAGATAGTTTGGAGTTTACCCTTTGCTAGCCACCACTTTTGAAGGTGGCCTCTCCCATACCATTTCTCCAGGACTAACAGCCACCTTTATTTAATTCAGTTGCAACCCAAGACTGACATCAGTTGCATTAAAAATCGCCAGAGCAGAGCACAGCACTGCACTTAAAAACCTCAATAAGAGAAAAATGAGCAGCATTTGTTACAGTCACACACGTCATGATGTTACAGTGGAAGTATCTCCCTAATTAGAAGCCACCAGATTGCTGTTTTTCCAGAGGAATTAAGCATTTTTCATTAACACATGAAAAATGAGAGTGGCATGATGGGCTCCTTGGAAGAGGCAAGAGGCATTTTTTGCAATCTCTTAATTAACTGTGGAGCCTTTCACATACTCTGACACTGCTTTTACCCCATCACAGTGATTTCAGTGACTGAACCTCTGCAGCACCACCCAGACTCACTTGTGCTGGTAAAAATGACATCCAGTGACCAATGAGATATAGATGGCACAATATCAGTTGTTTCAGTAACTGTGAGCAATATCTCTCACACATCTGTTTTGTGGCCTGGAGCCCACTGAAATGCTCAGTTACTCTAAAGCTGCAACTTACTGCTTTACCACATCTGTGAGGGCTTTGTGACAAGCTAGACTACTCCACTAGTGTTTTAAAGTGACTTTATTTAAATTATAGTCTTATTAATTTAACATAGTTGTACATTATTTTCCTGCTTCTTCCCCAGGAAATCCTTTTCTGCCCTTTTTGTGCACATTTTTGATGTGATCCTACATTAAACTTTCAAAAATGCGCTACATAGCATAGCACATTATTCTGTAGAAGCATGCAGCCCTCAGCACAATGCTTTCAAAGACATCCACTTGGGATGTGACTTTGCTTCAATTTGTAATGTGAATTAGAAGAATAAGAACTGCTTAAACAACAACATAGCTGTTCCCACTTAAAAACATCAGTGTGATGCAGTTTGGACATTGTAGCTTGGTGCTTCAATCCTCATCCACACCGTTGCCTGGTTCCTGTGTTTTCCAGACATGCTGCCAGCACTGACAGCTCTGCCTGTGGTGGTCACAGCAAGTACAGCAACGTGAGCATCATCACTGAATCAGCAAATTCTATGAAACATATTGTCATTCCTATTTAATTGTTGGGCTTTGGATTTTTTTCTTTGTTTGTTTTAACTACTGAGTGAATATCAGTTAATGTGAGAAGGCAGATCTGCTGCACAAAAAGCCAGGAAAACCAAACTTCTGAGTAATCATGTTTACTACTGTCCTCCTGTCTTCACTCCCAAAGCCTTTGGAAGAAAGCAAGGTTTGTTATTTTACATCTTGCCTAATTAGGTCTCTGAGATGCGCTGTGTCAGGAAGATTAATCCACAATGTCAGAAGTTTATGTCCAAATAGGAGACAAAGGAGTCCTCTAACTTTATTTGAACAAAGGGAGAGGCCAGGGAGTATTTCCCATGGGGTTCTCGAATTGCTGGAGGATGCAGCCTCCTTTTTTTCCCCAGTTTCCCGGCTGCATTTCCCTCTCTCCCCATTGGCCAAGGTACTTGAGAGGTGCAGACTTCCCAAATCGACTAATACAGACCCGCCTTTTCTTTGTATGTCTGTTCTTTTTCTCTAAGTTCAGGAATTTAGCACAGCCTTGTGTGACAGTCTGTGTCAGTTGGTGGAATTACTGGAAGTCCTCTGGAATTTATGGTCCCTCCCATTGCTTCTTTCACCTATCAGAATCTGGCTTTATCTACCAGCAGGCCCAGTTTGTTTATAAAGACACATCCCTCTCATTCCTTTCACCTGAACATCCCATGCAATTAAGAATTGGAGACTATGGTGTGAAAATGTGGTGCTTGATAAATCTTCTCTAAGCTGGGTGGAACTTTGCCTTCTATTCCCAAGTCCTGCACTCAGACTGGGTCAGTGTATGCTAACAGGTAATGTTTTACTCAATTAATTTGTTTGTAAAAGTCCTGCTTCCTATCCAGCATCCACTTCATTCTTCTCCTAAAGTAAGATACTCCTGCTTCATCTTTCAATCCCCATAGCTAAACCCATATTAAAAATAATGCTGTGTGAGGATGAAGAAAAGGAAAGGTGTACAGTCTGGGAGCAAACTTACCTCTGTCACTGCAGAGAGAACAGCACCTGAACTGAGGTGTCAGCAGGGACAAGAAGCAGCTGTTTCTGGCATATCCTGTGCTGCTCAGTGCAATGCTGGTAAGTGATTCTGCAGTTCGTGCAGGGCTCTGCCCTCCCTGGAGCCTAGCTCTGTCCCTTGTTTCAGGGAAAAAATATCTTGAATTGCTTTAGAGCACGAGGCTTCTAGTGTGGGCTCAGATGGTGTGTCCCTTTTAAATGACTTTCCATATGCTGGAAGGAAGGCTGATTTCACTCATCTCACTGATTTCCCAAGATCTCATTGAACAGTATAGAGATAGTATATAGCTTTTAATCTTGCCTTTTTTACCTGCAGCGAAACTATTTCAGGGTCACAGTCAGTCTGTTACTTTTGTAAAAAAATTGTAGCTATGAAAAAAGCGCTCTGTAGTCATTCAGAGTATTTCCTTGTTTCATTTCAGAACTGGTTTGTTTGGAGGCAGCACTAAAATCCTATAAAAAGAGGGCAAACAGAACAGCATGTGATAGCCTGCTTGTTAATGGTGTACAATGGTTAATGGTGTGGTTATTTTACTGGGTGGTGCACATGATGCACATACATACGCATGAACGTGTGACCAAGTATCATGGGATATATAGGAGGGTTGATTAAAACCATGCCTTTCCCATATCTGAGATTAGTCCAGAGAAAATATCCAGCTTAAAATCTCTGTGAATAATTAGCCTGACAAGTTGCTTCCCTGGTGCAGCTCAGCAGGTGAGGAAGGAGGAGGTATAAACACCAGAGTTGCTTTTTTACAAGCAATGTCCTTAATTTCTGACAGGGATTCACTCATGGCTTTAATAAATCTGCTCTGGACATGTTAGCAGTGGCATGAAAATAACAGAGCTTCATTTCAGCCTGGGAATTATTATTTTGGAGTATATTTCCTTCCATTGAAGCCAATAATTATCAGAGCCTATAGGGTGAGAATAACTTGCACATTTTGAGAAGAGCACAGAGAAAAGAGCCAGTGAGAAGAGCACAGTTCAGTCGATCAGGGTTGCAGGACTAAACTGGAATCAGGGTTTTCTTTATTTGTAATTGTCTAGAGTTTAGAGTCTGAGAGAAGCATCATTTCAGTGTAGTATTGATGGCGGGATGAAATACATCTCCCCTGAGTGACATCCTAGGCTTGCTTCCCCATTCCCTGGCACAGCAGCATACTGTAATTAAAAACCAAAAGTCCTGTCTGTCAGACAGTCTAACAACTCCCTCTTCTGCAGAAGAAATCTTAGTAAGTCATTCTGTCATGCATGGAGGGGCATTTGCATTGCCTCTATAACATGGTACACTATATTTGATTGTTACTCACTTTGGACAGTGCTGTTGGAGCTTGCATAGATGCAGGCTCAGGTAATGATTGCTGTCCTGCTGCACGTGAGCTGTGCAGTTGCCCTTTCCTTAGGGCAAACAGCAGAGCCTTATGTTTAAGATTCATTCCTGAATGGTTGCTGTGCCAGGGCATTAGGGAAGGTGGCACCAAAACACAGCATGGCCAGAAAACTGGTTCAGCATCACTGACAGTGCCACTAGCATGGAGCTCATCTGCAAAAGTGCTCAGGCTTGACCCTCTTTATCAAAATGTTCTTGTTCTCTGTGTTTTGTGGGGAGAGAGTGAAAAAGCATAGCTTTTTTTCCCTGTAGGGTTGTTGGGTTAGATGTATTTTTGGCTGCCCATCTGACTTGCCCCACTGGGGATTGCAGTCCCCTATCCTGAGCACTGGGTTATTTAGTGCCTGGTTCTTCCCACACTTCTCAGCCTCTGGAAAGCATTTGTCTGCATCTCAAACATGGAGCTGCCTTGCACAAGGCTTCCTGGACATCTTCTACACCTCAGTTTTTCAGGAGAAATGTGTGTAGATGCAGAATAAGCTGAAGCCACCTTAGCAGCTGTTTTGGTGGGCAGCTTCTCTTTGGTTACAAATGTATTGCTTGTTAAATCTTCCCTAAGCTGAGTGGAGCTTTGCCTTCTATTCCCAAGTCCTGCACTCAGACTGGGTCAGTGTATGCTAACAGGTAGTGTTTTATTCAATTAATTTGTTTGTAAAAGTCCTGCTTCCCATCCAGCATCCACTTCATTCCTCTCCTAAAGTAAGAGGACATGGGAAATCCTAAGGCTGAACTATTCCCTCAGCAATTTTTTACAAATGAGCCTAGGTTATGCTGTGAAACCCATGGGAAAGACTCCACATCATTGCTGGCTAAGCCCAGTGCTGCAATCCAGGTTGGGGACGGCAAACCAGGTCACTGCTTCCTTTGCAGAGCAGCCTCAATGCCGACATGGAGCCCAGTTAAGCCTTGTCATGCAGGAGAAATTACTGAATAAACCTCCTCTGGGCCAGCCAACTGCCCCTCACCTACTTCAGGGCTTGGAAGGCTTAGCGAGTGATAATGCAGGGAGATGCGGGAGGGATAGGAAAGGAGTTTTTGAGAGAAATTACTTGTGACTCTGCTCTCGTGCCCCTTTGCCAGGCACTGCATTGTGAAAAGCACAGATAAGTTACTGTATAACTAAAGACAGCATCAGGCTCACAGGAGAATAGGGGAACTGAATGCATGTGTCATCAGCAGATCTAATATTAGGACTTGCTGAATTTTGAGTGCTGAACACTGCAAATCTGACCTTCCCGTGCAGTTACCTAGGGTTTAAAATAGGTCAGAAGATTTTGATCACTTTATCCTATATGATCCGTTTGGAAAATTGATTGTCTTTGTCCTCCATATGGACCTGTTTCTGTCCCAGGTGGTGTGGCTCCTTCTCTTTGCTTTGCTGAGGCAGGAAAACTTGCACCACTTTTTTTTTTGGTCTCAGACTGAGTATCTGAAAGTAGACATTGGTCACCAGGTTTTACATGCATAATTCCAGCTTTTTCCAGCATTTCCCCCTGGGAGATTGTTTGTCTGAGTGACAGGATAACCAGTCTCCATTGCCCCAGTGACTTCACGAGAGGCTCATAGTCTGTGCTCCCCTTTGCCACTGTGGTTTTCCTGCTGCCCCTGGCCTCATGGAACCTTTACCGCTTGCACTCTCACCCTGATGTGCCACCTGACATTTCCTGAGGGCTTCCTTTCAGATGCAGGTGCCCCTCCTGTTCAAAACTGGGTGCTGGTTTGCTTTTTGCCTTGCAGCTCTGCCTCTCTGCTTTTCTTGTGGCTTTCTGCTCCACTGTGCCCTGTGTGTTTCCTGGCTGCTTATCTCCCTTTCTTCCGCTCATTGTTCCTCACTCCCCAAGCTAGAGCCCAGCCTCCTGCCACCAGCTGATGACTACCAGGGACATTTGCTTCCTGCCATTGCCTCACATCCCCTTTCAAGGCAGTCTGTGCAGATCAGTTACAGGGAAATTTATCCTCTGTCTCTGGAGAACTTAAACTGAAAGGCCCAAGAGCTCTTGGTACATTGTCGACCTTGTGGCAGCCCTCATGATTTAATGTAAAATTTCTCACACCATCCCAGAATGCCAAGAAATTAAAGTGCTGGAGCTGCTGAGACAAAGGTCTGGCTTTTCCTTGCCTGTGTGGGTGGATGAAGTATTCCTCCCTAGCTTTGCCCCTGGAATTGACTGTGTCTGAAATCAGAGCTGAACAAAACAACTCCAGTCCCCAAACAGCTGGTATTTAATACTTCAGGCTGTGCAACTATGCATTTCCTAAATGTTTTGGTGCAGAATTACGGCTTGGAAATGGAAAGCTGAGTCTTATTAGAAGTATTGGGACGCCTTAAATCCCTGGCTTTGAGGAACCCTTTGGCTGACACCTAAATACTGACTACCTGGTAACTTATTGCCCAGCATGGACAGTTTCTTCTGGAGCACAGAACACAGCACAGGATGTTCTTAACACACTACTTGAGGAAAAGCAGGGGAAAAAAAAGTTAGTGTTTTCCAGCTGCATTTCAATCCATAGTTTTAGCACATTTTTTTCTTGTGAGAGGCTGAAAAGCAGTGGGAGTCTGGAGGGGAAGTAGAGAGGCCTGAAAAGAGTGCAGGCTGAAAAGGGATGGGACGCCAAAGAAGTGTGGAAGACTGGAGGGCAAAAAGTGGAGGCTGAAACTTGGGGAGAGGCTAAAGTATTGTGGGACACTAACAAAATCTTTTTGTGAAAAGGAGTCTGAGAGCCTGATGAAGAGTGGATGAATAAGGAGAAACCATTAATTAGAGAGGAGGCTTAATATAAAGGTCAGGCTCTAAAGGGGCAGAGGGACAAAGAAGGGTGGGAGACTTAAAAAGAAAAGAAGGCTCAGTGTAGAAGGTAGAGGGGGAAAATAAGTGTGGAAATGGAATAAACAAGGAAGGCTGAAAAGAAAAAAGTGGAGGCTAAAAATGAGAAGGAGGCCAGAAAGGAAGTGCAGTAACAAAGAAAACTGGAGAGAAAAAAACTAGAGGCTGCAAAAAAGTAAGACACAGAAAGAAAGGTCAGTGAGAAGAAAAAATGAGGCAAGAAAAAACAGAGGCTAGAGAAAGGGGCAAGGTGAGGCTGAGGAAGGGCAGGGCAGGGTCAAGGCAAGGTAATCGAGTGCAAGGCAATGTAAGTCAGGCATGAGCAAGGCAATACAAGGCAAGGCAGAATTTAAAGTATGGTCAAAATATTATAACCTCCCCCCTTCCTCTGAAGCATAATTGAATAATGAGAGAGGATTCCATTGGAATACCAGTAAATTGGATACCTTTTCTGAGTGGATATTACTTTCTGGTTGACAAACTTAACTGATGTTCTCCCAGGTGGCCTGAAATAGGTATTTCAAACAGTGGCTTCCCAGCTGTCAATTTAGGAACCTCTGTTCAGTGCTATTTATTAGCAATTTTCTTTTTAAGGGGAAAAGTTTGCTTTTTCAGCTTGAATGTATTAAAAATACCAAGACAACAGCTTGCTAAAATATTAATGTTATATTTTCATTATAGATTGGATTTAATGAGGTGTGCTAGCTTGTGCCAACACCAACATTTTGCTGTTAGCCTGTGACTCCTAACACCTGCCATAAAATACAGGTAATTCAGTCTTTAAGAGTTTTATTTATCCATGCACAGGGCTTTGTACCTTCAGTGTGGGCAGTGATGTTTTCTCCTCCATCCACACAAGCCAGAGCTTTAACAAGGTGGGAGGTTCTCCTGTACACTGATTTAGTCACAGAAGGCAGTTACAGTCAGCTGTGCCACAAAGGAAGGTGTTAGATTATAATATCTTTGCCATACTTTAAATTATTAATTAAACAGCAAATTGTTGTGAATGGTGAGGATTATTCAGTGTGAGAAGTATTTTCCATGCCTCTGCAATGGTAACAGAGCCATTGAAATACTACCTTTGCAAATTTTCAGGCTGTCCTAACAATTACAAGCAAGGTATTTTAAAAGCAGTGTTCAGCCTGTGGGTTTAGATGGCTGGTGTTCTGCATTTCCCTGCCTTGTGAGCCTATGAAACAGAGGGCTGTGGAAAACTACTCTGGATTTACATTCTGGACCTCCAGCCTTGTGGCCCAGTGCCTGCACCATTCCTGGAGAAGGGGGTGAGGCCTGGGGACCTCACTGAGGGTATTTCCCTGTATAGCATTGTACAGTGATGAGCAGCAAGAGTTGAGCTGTCTGATCAGGAACCTGCAAACTCTTTACATCAACTCTCAGGCCAGAAAAAAATTCTCCCAAACCTAAAAATTGGAATCTTCCTGAAGCACAGGCTTTGTTTAAGTTACCTGTCTACTTTTTTTAGCATGTCAGCTGTCGTTTCACATCCATTTTCACACTGAGAGACAAAGAAGTTCCTGTCAATAATCCTTAAAAAAAACCCAAACAACTTCTAGCTGTAATTGCCTGCAAAGTATCATAGCTAATTAATTGCTATGCCCAGAAGTGAAGGCAGGACTCCAGGAGCTGGGAGCAGTGTAACATCAAATGCCACCAGCTGTGGCCCATTACTGGCCCTCCTAGTAGTCAGGGGAAGAAAAGGAGTAATTAGAAGAGTTTGGTAGAACAAAATTATATGGCATAACTGGGTTTTACCTGCTGCAATAACACAAAAACTAGTGTCTTACTTAGGGATGGGCTATACTGATTTACCTCCTGTTTGTTTGCCTTTTTATGGTGTGTTTTGGCCTTTGTGTGTAAAGGACTGCAGGAATGAGAGTCCTTTTATCAATCTTGCAAATGTAATTTCTGAATGTTACCCAGTGCCAGTTCTAGTCTCATAAAGAGGCAGCAGGTTTGGCTAACAGACATTAGCTAAACATGACAAGACATTAGACATGTCTTGATTTTTCTTTTGTAAATTATTTAGTTCTGTGATTCTCACTTCTGGTGAGAGCTGTATTCAGTGTCAAAGGATCTGTGTGTGAGCACCCCAGCCAGGCCACCTTAACAGGGTCAGCTGAAGGTTTTGCTCTAATTTCATGCTGCTTCATACTTTTGTGACTGAATTTCTGAATATGCTGAATTTGCATTTGAAAAATAGTTCTTGTACCTTTTCCAGGCCAAATTTCTGCTTAGGGCAGGGGTCTACAGGTTAGTGATGCAAGCAGATATTCTGCATGGAGCAAAAGGTGCTCCCTAGAGTTTACAGATCTCTCTGAGTCCCCTCAGCTTCAGAGCACTGAAGGCCAACTTTCTTCTGGCTCTTTTAAACAAGGTTCTCTGTGTGCCCTTCTCTGAGTGCAAATACTGTTTTTTCAGCAAATGCCACATGAAATCGTAAAGTGTACCCTTAGGAACTCTCAAATCCAGCTCTGCATTAACACATACCAACAAAATCACAGTGCAGTCCTGGTTTTAACTTTGCAGGGATCATTGGGGAGTTTCAGCTGTTATTGTGACAGTGGATCTTTGTTTCCAGATGGTTTTTTGGGTGGGAATCTTAGGACCAATATAAAATTCTGATAGCACTGTGGTGATAGTAGAATTGTGCTGGAGGTTTTTATGTAGGAGTTTACTTTTAGTAGATTGCTGGTTGTGTAAGTCTTATTGTAAGAGGAACAATGAATTTTCAGCTGCAGGATGCAAAAAAGGGATGTTAATTTAGCGTGAATTGATGAAAACTGGATTCTTTGTAAGGTGCAGAATGAGAGACAAAGTTGAGGCTGTCTGTGCAGTGAAACAGGCACAAAAAATTAGTGCAAAGTGGTCGAAGGAGGACTATGCCTTCCTGGTGTTTCCCAGTATGTCAGATGATTATAAGCTCGAACTTCAAAAAATTCAAGACTATTTGAAATCATTTTAGAAAAATTTGGTCTTTGGCCATGGCTTCTCTTAATAACAAATTCTTTTGTCCCTCCAGAGAAAACTTGAGTAAAAATGGATCAACAGGGATAGGTAGCACTGAAACTCGTAAGTTAATATGAGGATTTATGTTGGGACCTGATGGGCAGTAAATTCTCTAACATTTTTGGCATTGCAGTGCCACAACTCGTTCTGACACTGCCTTCCAGAGGATGCAGTTTAAGGTGCTTTAAGGCTCACATTACTTAATTGAGTTTCAGACCAGGGTCTAAAGAAACTAAATAAATGCCAGGAGCTCTCACTATAACCATAGCTTAAGAAGGGCTCTCTTTAATTTTGAAGTAGTACATCCTAGTGATGTAATGAATACAGTGGCAGGACTGTGATGAAATATGTTGTTGAAAAAAGTTAAGTGGGTAAAGGAGCCAAGCAAAAATAGATGATAACGACTCTTTGGTAAAATAAAAAAACCTATAAGTTCCCACTTAAGTCTGTAAAGGCTAAAAAGAAGTCTTTAGGCAGTCTGTAGGCTCTTTAAAATTCAGAGCAGAGTAGGAATGATGGTATGAGGTAGTTAAGAATGCCATGGGTCATATGGGTCTGTTTCATAGGCCTTGGTGCCTAGAGTTGAGAATCAAATTTTATCTGTTTAATGCAAAGTGTCAATAACATCCATTATTTAGTGAAAGAGATGGATAACAAAGGTCTCCAGTTTTATCCAAAGCCACCTTGTTAACTTTTCTCAGGCTACCAAATGTCTGTGCTACAGATCATGAACTACAAGCTGACTAAGTTTCATATGAGCCAAGTAAAATGTTTGGTACTATACTTTTAGTATATATTCTTCCTCTATCTTCTTGATTACAGTTGTCATTTGTTGATGTTCATGATATTCTTGGAATAGTGGGGTTGAGTTTTCCAGGGTGTTTTTTGCAGTACAAGTTTTTTTAATGCTGCGCCCCATTTGTGTTCTGTGGTGGTTTTCTTTGTGTTTTTGTTTGTTTGGTTTATTTTATTTTAAGTTAGTCATACTGGGAATATTATGACTCTTAGATGTAGAGAAAGGATAAAGGTTTCTCCTCTCTTAACTCCCAGAAACATCCATGGATTATTCCTTCACAAAATTTGTCAACAGCATACATAAAATAAATGCAACTTTTAAACAAATTGAGTAATATATGGGTTAAGAATGCATTTAAACTATTAACTCTGTGTTGTATTATCTTCGGTGTGGAAATTAGCATATAAAGCAGAAGTGCACCACATTTTCCAAGGTCTTATGAGATGCTGTTTATTTTGCTTCTTCTAGTTATGTTTTGAAAGATTACCTGGGCCTTGATGTAACTTGTGTGGAGGCTCTCCCGGACTCAAAGTGGTTTTGAAGACAAGTTGGTCTTTGTGGTTATAGCATGTCAGGTTGGTGAGAGAGCACTTTTTAAGGAAACATATCTAGTTTTTGGCAGAGAGATTAAAAATATGCCAACTGTACATTCCCAAATAACCTCATTAAAAGATAATACCCCTTTAGATATGAGGGGATACGACTGTGAGTTATGCTACAAATTAAGGGCTTAGTTGGGAGGCAGTTTTTCAGGGAGAATGCCTACTTTTGTGTTTCCTTTTACACATCTGAGAGACTGCCTGTTCCTACATGTGTGATTCATTCTCCAGAGATGCTGGACCTGTATTATTTGACCAACTCAAAGGGAGTGCAGCCAGATCATCTTGCCTGAGTCATCCAGATGGGAATATTTCATCAGGCCTACAGATGTCTGCCTTGCAACATGCAGGGCTTGAAAGAGGTAGAGAAAGGAGGAGAAAAACCTGTGCTGAGTGCTCTTCACCCTGATGGCCCTGCTAGGAGCCCATTCCCAGGGGGTTTTCCCTGTCTTGCTGTTTGTCACAGGGGAAAAAAAGGTTGCAAAAGGGATTTGTCCCAACATTGAAAAGGGGAATTTTTGTAGTCTTGAAGAAGTTTATTAGCTAACAGAAGTGTTTCCTACCAAGCTCTAGAATTGCAACATTGCTGATACATTATTGATGGGGACTGAGCAAGCCACAAAACATTATTTCTGAAAGGAATTATGAGTCCTGTAGAGTGGATCAGGGTTTCAGAGCAAAAGTCCTTTTTAACTTGTAGTTAATGTTTAATTTGTTGTTGTTGTCAGTAAGTTTGTATAACAAATGGATTAACTTTTTAAATTTCACTTTCTTGGTCTGACCACAAGAGCAGGAGTTGACTGAAAGCCAAGGACTTTTGAACAGTTCCATGAATTGGGAAATTCCATATCCCAAAAGCTTCTCATTCTTCATTCCTTTCATTCTTTCGAAAATAATGCAGATATGTCCCCAGTGGCAGCTTGTAAAGAATGCAGAAACCCCACTCTTGAGTACCAATATAAGATGATTTCAGAAATTTGCAAACAACTTTCCATGCAAAGCACCCTATTTTTTTCCAGCATGCTCTACTGTGTTGGCTCAGGAAGGTACCCAAAATGGCAGCTCTGACCTCTCTCATGCTCAATTATCCTGTTACCTAGTTTAGTAGAAGTGTTAAGGTGATGGTGTCCAAACAGAAATGCAGGAACTATCCATATATGGGTATGAGAAGATCTAGGGTGATTTTGGCTTGTTTACCTGCAGGAGGTGGAATATGTAAAGGACTAAATACCATCACTTAGTAAATGCTTCTAAGGGAGCGGAGCCTGCAAGGAATTAAAATTTATAGATTAATGCTCCGTGTATTTCACAGAATCACAGAATATGCCACGTTGGAAGGGACCCACAAGGATCACTGAGTCCAACATCTGGCCCTGCACAGGACCACCCCCAAGTATCACACTATGTGCCTGAGAATATTGTCCAAATGGTCCTTGAGCTCTGTCAGGATTGGTGCTGTGACCACTTCTCAGGCCAGCCTGTTCCAGTGCCCAGTCAGCCACCCACTGGGAGAAGAACATTTTTCTAATATCCAACCTCAACCTCCCCTGATGCAACTTCAGGCCATTCCTTTGGGTCCTGTCACTGGTCACCACAGAGCAGAGATCACTGTCTGCCCCTCCTCTTCCCCTCATGAGGAAGTTGCAGACTCCGAGGAGGTCTCCCCTCAGTCTCTTCCAGGCTGAACTGATGCCTTAGGAAGGCTGACCCGAAACAGAGACTGAACAGAGCTAAAAAATAAAGTAGGTATTTATTGAAAGGCCTCCAGGATCCACCTTGGGCAGGACAAGAGCCTGGCCAGGGCTACACTCAGGGTGGACTAAGAATGATCCCAAAATGGCTGACTGGTCACGAGGTTTGACACTTTTACAAGTTTTGGTCCATTTGGATATTGGGCTTTAATTGTCTAATTACAGCTTCAGGTTGTGAGGTCTCATCTTTCTTGCTCCTCCCTTCAGCCCACCATTGTTTATGCTGTTGGGCTGAAAGTTGCCCTTGGTCTCCAGCAGGAAAAGGATTTGTTTTGTCTCCCTACTCTGTGAAGAGAGCTGACTGACTTAATATGAGGCTCAGAACTGCACCCCTAGGCAGCACAGAATCTGAAAAACATGAAAGCTAAAACTGAAGGCATCAGAACAGACCAAGGCCTCTTCATACACTCCTCATAAGGCTTTGTAAGTGCCCTCAAGGTATTTCTGTGTTACTCTCTCTTGAACATCCGCCAGTAGCTTAGTATCTTTCACATATTGTGCTGAGGTATGCAAAGCTGCATGCAATATTCAAGGTGAGGCTGTCCCAGTGCAGAGCAGAGCAGGACAATCTCTTCCATCACCCAGCTGCCTATACTGTGCCTGATGCCCCTAGGACACAGTTGGCCCTTCTGGCTGCCAGGGCACTGCTGACTCATCTTCAGCTTTCTTTCAACCAGGACTCCCAGGTCCCATCCTGTGGTGCTGCTTTCCAGCATCAAATTCCCCAGTCTGTCTGTACATCCAAGGTTGCCTCATCCCACATACAGAATCTGGCACTTTCTCTTCTTGAACTTCATCTGGTTGGTGATGGCCCCGTGCTCTAAACCATAGAGGTCTCTCTGCAGGGCTTCCCTGCCTTTGAGGGAGTCAACAGCTCCTCCCAGTTTTGTATCACCTGTGAACTTGCTTAGTATCCCTTCCAGTCCCATTTCCAAGGCATTTATGAAGATGTTGAAGAGCACAGGGCTGAGGATGCAGTGCTGCAGAACCCCACTAGTGACAGGTTGCCAGTCTGATGTCACCCCATTCACTATCACCCTTTGTTCCTGACCCATGAGCCAGCTACTCACCCATCCTATGATGTGTTTATCCAGCTGGATGCTGGACATTTTATCCAGAAGGATCCCAGCAGAGATGGAAAGCTTTACATAAAATCCAAAAAGATTGCATCACTGGCTTCCCTTGATCAGCCAGGTGGGTTACCCTGTCATAACAGGAAATCGAGTTTGATTAGCAGGACTCACCTCTCATGAAGCTGTGCTGGCTGTGACAAATGACTGTATTTCTTTCAGGTGTTTTTCCCAGAATATCTTCCCCAGAAAATCTCCCCCAGAATATCTTCCCCCATATCTCCCAGAATATTCTTCCCCATAATTTTGCTAGGCACTAATTTGATATCTATCACACTCCAGCAAAGGCCCTAGATCTCATTTGCTGTAGGAGTGCTGTAGAGTGAGGGTAGAACAAATGAGTTGCTTTCTAATAGCATCTGGACAATTTTTTTCTCCTTTTGTTTTTGTCATGCTTACTGAAATTCCAAGTGTGTATAGGCCATATAATTTTGTGCCAAACCCCTTATAATCACAAAAATCTCATGTAGGAAATATAAGAGGGACTAAGCAATGCCTCCTAAGTAAGGAGACATGGGTGTTTTTCATACACATCCATACCTCTTTTCATCATCCCTCTCCCTCAAACATAAGGCGTCTCCATCTCCGTTGTTCTCAGCAGCACAAAATACAGAAAAGAGTTGGATCGTGTAGGTGTTGTCTTCTGAGGATGCTTCAAAACCTGCTTTACAACCTGTATTTCGAGGTGTTCAAGGCCAGGTTGGATGTGGCTTTCAGCAACCTAGTCTAGTAGAAGGCCTTGCCACCCACAGCAGGGGGGTTGGAATTGAATGATCTTTCAGGTCCTTTCCAAACAAAACCATTCTGTCATTCCATGATTTTGGCCTTTTCTCATTCTCAGAAACTTAACAGCTCCAGTGGCTGCTGCAGCCTTACCAGGTGCAGAATTGCAGCACAGATACCTAACGGGAAACAACAGATTTGGCTAACTAGAACAACAGCGATTCTGTGAATTACTTTCTGGAAGAAGAACCCCCTTGTTTGTTGTGTAACACTTCCATCAGAAAAGGAACACTTCTGTGAGTGTGGCTGCAACAGCTGCCCTGAAGCTGATGATGCTGGTGATCTGCAGCCTGTGGATCACTGGCTGGACAGACCACAACTACATTCTGTTATGATTTTTGGAACTTCCACAAATGCCTGAAATGAGCAGAAATGCAGAATAATAGATTTGAAATATAGAATAATTAATATGAATCTTCTTAAATCAGGCTGGGCAAGAACTTCTCCACTAGTGTTTTACATATCTTCAAGGATGGAGATTCCGTGGTCTTCTCCAGTGTTTGACCATCCTTGTGATGAAAACAGTTTTCCGTATATCTGATGTATATTCTGATGTTGCATATAATATATATAGTATAATATCTGATATTATTATTTCTGAGGCCTGCAAAAAGCTATAGCTCATCTTAATGCTGCAGTTTAACTGCATCTGAAGCAAACAGTGAATGAATTAAAATACATTTGTGAATATCTTTGTATGGCAAATGAAATTGAAAGAAATAATTTCTTCCAGGCTAAGAGACACATAGAAAAAAGTTTTTCTTGAGTTTCTGGCATTTTATGCACGCCTTGAAGCTTCCCTCTCCCCCAAAAGTAAAGCAAACACAAAACTGTATTGATCTTCTAAAGCAGTGGAGTGATGGGGTCCATCACTATGATTTAAGTGGTTACCTTCAATGCACTGGAGAGCTGTGAAAGCAGCACGCTTCTCTCCTGCTTTACCCAAAACTACAGCCTGAGACAACGTTGTGATGGCTCAAGGGGATCCAGTAGTTAATGGAGCTTTATTGGATTTTTTTTCCCTTAGTGCTGAGGAATGACATGTGGCAGGAGGAATTTGACACTGAGAAGTTGCTGAAGATCTACAGCTTTCCTTATTTACTCAGGCAAGAAAGTAGTATTTTTTTTAATATGGCTATTGCTTGGAATTTCAGCTATTTAAATGGAGATAGAAGATATAATGGGCACATGAATACTTTAAAGATAACTAGAGATGAAATTATGCAGACAAATAACAGGAGCTAAGGAGGATGAGGAAAACCAGTACTTCCAGTCTAAGACTTCCCTCCAGCATTTTCCAGATGAATTCTGCATTGAGCTGCTGGAATAGCTTCACCCTCAAAGCATGATAAAGATACAGGAAAAAAAGAAATATACTGAGCACAGGCTATTTAGAATTTTGCTTGGAATATTTACTTCTAAAAATCTGATGTTACTGTTTCAAATTTCCTTCACTTGATTGCCTGTAGCTACATCTAATTTAAAGTAATGAATCCAAATGAAGAGCCATAGGTATGAATATGCTAAAACATGCAATTAACAACTTGTAGTAGCTTTCAATGTGAATACTTCCTGAACTTCCACAAACCTGATTCTCTCTCAAGTACTGTGTCTTTACCGGTGTGCTAATGCTCCAAATGTCCTTGTTTATGGACCTCCTAAATGTGGTACAACAGGTCTTCTGTTCCTGCCTACTATGAAGTCGGAGTAGATTTTTACAGCTATTTTGTCCTCTTTAAGATGTCTTCTGTCTCTTTGTAGTGTCCTGTGGATCCTTTTCCCTGGTGTTATTCTCACAACTCAGGAAATGTCCTTGCTTTTCTCTCCAAGGTTATGCTTTCCTGTCACCCAGAAAGATGGTTTAGGGAATCTTCCAGCTCCACTACATTTTTCTATAGCAAACAAATGCTAAAGTCTGTGTGTGTAAGCAGTAACTTTCTTGTTTGTTTTAGTGCAAGATTGTTTCATTAAATTGAAACACTGAAATATTTATTCATTGGGGTTTGGTGACGTTTGCATGGTTGGTTTTCTGTAAAGTTTAACAGGACTCTGAAGGGTGGATGTGTATGTCTTCTTAATGTGACAGGTGTAATTCCTGTCCTGTGAAGGATGTCAGGTATTGAATCTGAGGAAGATAGAGCTCAGAGCTCTGCATCACCCCAGTGAGCATCACTCCATTGGGGATGCATAGCTGCAAGCTCCATCTCCTAGAGTACTTTTTTCCACCATGTTTTTGAATGTGGCTTTTGTAAAAAGGCTTCTCTAAACTCTTTAACACTTCTCAAAGCCTCTTCAGAACAAAAAAAAAAAAAAAAAAAAAGTGAACTTTGGAAAGTGTTTTTTCCTTCCCAATACAGTTAGCATTTTAACCTATTTTAATCTTTCCAACAGTTTACTGAGTTTTGGGAAATATCAAACTCGTTTTAGAAGACAGAACAACAGATTTTATTTTACCTAAATGAGAAAACGCAGAACAGCTCAGGAAGCGTCCCTGGGTGCCTATTGAACTTTCTAATTACTGTTTAGCCCATATAAACCTCACAGCTAGAGTTCAAATATTTTGAGTGTTGAGCTGATGGTGGGAGATTAACTGGAACAAGTGTGTTATTAAATGTGGTTTAGACCTTGCATATTTAATGCATAATAATGCAATTAATGTCATAGAAATGATCCCCCCAACTCACTTCAATTAGAGGATTTTCTTCAAAACTGGGAGCAAGAGAGGTGGTAGCTCTGTGAACACCTGGCATTGCTGCCTTGACTCCTCTGGGGCTTTTTGAGCCTCATGGACTGAGCTTCCCACTCTCCAAGCTGTCTCTGTGTGCTACAGTTTCTTTAAATAACCAGTGGAGAGAAGATGTTTGTTTAATCCATACATGTGGAGAACGAAGAAAATCTCTCCTGGTCACAGCTTACATTTTACAAAATCTTGTGTCTTACATTTTAATATTCTTCTCTTGGCCCTGGTTGTCACTTGTTTCCCCTTTCTCCTGATCAGGCATTATCATAATGCACTTTCTAGAGGAGTCCCAAATGTGAAGCTAATCCAGCAGGTCAGAGGCTGGTTTCAGGCAATCACTGATGTTAGTAGCTCTAGCAGGAAAAAATCAAGGTAAATTCATGTGATTACATCTGCTCTTTAAGTATCTGGTATATGAGTAGGTGTGAGAGATGCAGGGAACATTACAATGAGTCAGTAGGAACTTTTTCTTGGCATAGGTTAGTCATGGAATCACAGAATGCATTGGGGTGGAAGGGAAGGGACCTTAAATAACATGTCATTCCACAACATGGACAGGGATAACTTCCACTAGACTAGGTTTTTGAAAGCCCCATCCAGCCTGGTTTTGAACACTTCCAATTAGGAGTGAAGAAGACAATACTTGTACAAATAAAACACTGAACTTTTTTACTGTTGCTCTTCAAACGTCACATTGTTGTGGGTCTCTGCAAACTTCCAGTCTTCTCACTGGTGTGCTTTGAATGCCTTTTTCATTCTATGCACTTCATTCTATTTGTGGTTCTCCCCCTTCTACCTGTGCTTTGAGGATGTCATCTCCTCCAGAGGCTGCCTTGCCAGCTGACCATCCCCAGCTAGGACCAGAGCAGTGCTTGTGTCAAATGGAAATTTACCACTGCTGTTATTACACTTGCCAGTGCTGTGTAAATATTTACTATATTTACTAAAGCTGCTTTACTATTAGAAAAAATCCTCAACAAGTGGTGTTCTGGAAATTAACTGACCAGTGTGTTACCTGCAACCACCTCCTTTTGCCTCCACCCTTCAGCTGTTGGCTAAGGCTGGGAGCAACTTGCAGGTCTAAGGGAGATTTGCCCAGAGAGCTGTGTCACAGAGAATACACCCTTTTCTGTCTTACAACATCTCAAGAAATTGTTTTCCTGAGCTTTGTTTCTAATACATTATTTATGATGTGTAAGAAGTAATTAAAATACTGACACTGCTCAGGTGCACGTCCTGTGTAAGGAAATGTAATATTATATATTTAACGTAGCTATTTAAAAACCAATTCCTATTCACGTAGCGCCATCTGTCAGCAAGCCTCTGCAGCTGCACAGGACAAGGGCATTTTATTTTTATTGAACTAATATAATTCTTGGTAGCACTTAAAAATAACTTCTTTAGGGGGAAATTAAAAAAGAAAAGGAAAAGGTTTCTTAGCTCCTGTTTTACAGAGTGTTTTATAATACTGCATCCAGCTGTGTGAACAGTGAGTTAGGTAAAGCTTATCTGTGCAGGTACGTGGAAACCAGACTCAAATTGGGCTATGGGGGTTCAGCAATGAAATCCGAGACTTATTTTGGCTTGCTCAGGATGTGGGAACTCTTTCTTGCCAATCTCAGGCTGAGATGGATGGAGATGGACAACACATACCAAGCAGTCTTCATGACTTCAGTACAGTGCCATTATACCCAGTATCCACAGAACAAAATGCCCCCTTTGGCATGAGTGAAACAAAGGCTTTCCTTGTACCTTTCTGATCTACGAGTTTACCAGCCTCAGGTTTGTTCTTATTTTTCCAAGTTTTTATCCTGGTGACTGTGAGCATGTGTCTCTCATAGCTGGGGAGGTGGCCACCTGTAGAAGCACAGCCTGATTCACAGCACAGCTCTTACCTGCAGGTGTGTGCCTTCTGATTTTCAGGTGGGTCAGATCAATTCCAAGTGACTTTCCAATGAGGTTTCCAAGCAACTACATGGGAGGCTTGTTCTCTGCCAGGTGTTCATAACTGCATGCTTACTAAATGATTGGCATGGAGAACTCATGGATGTAATATTAACTTTGCTGTTAGTAACTTGGTGAATACAACTAGCAGTTCCAAATATTATATCCCCTGATTCTACAGATGAAATGTTTTCATCAAATCCACTGCAGCATAAAAATTTAGTTGTGTTTTTTATTCTGAAACTCTTCAGGTAATTTTGCCTATGTAATCATTATCTACCTGAAGACATGTGAAGTTGCAGTTGTATTGGCTTGAAATCAAAATTGGAACACAACTGGAAATTTTTATCTTGTTTTGTCTTGGTTCTTGGGCTGATAGCCCCCGAGAATGTTGTCAAAATTCCTTCTCCCAAGCCCCGGTGCCAGAAGAGAGAGTCAGAATGTGTCTGTGTCGGTCTTCAAGGTTGTTTATTATTTCTTATCTGGTACATTTAGTTCTCATCCAGCTAGGGTGCTAGCTATAGTGCTGGATTGTCGTCAACTGCCCCCTGACCAGGGTGGTCTTAACTTTTTATACTATGTACTACATGTTCTATGTTTACAGATGAATACCAATACCTCTCACCTATGTTAGACAGTGCACTTCTATGCTAAACCAATTCAAGAGTGCCACCACCACAGTAGAAGATGGAGAGCAAGAAGGAGCAGCAGAAGCACAGGGACAAGCCCAGATTCCTCCATCTTGCCTTCTTGAACCCCCATTAAACCCCAAAATTCAACATCTACATCCGGTGATAAATTAATACTATTCTAATCAAACTCTCGTGGCTTGTCTCTGGACCCATTGCCAGGGTCTCGGATCACCCAGGGCATCCAGAGGGATGTCCTAGGTTCTGACAGTTTTGTTTCCCTCACACTTAAAAGACATAAAGAAAATAGACGAACCTAAGTTTGTTGGTTTTGCTTGGCCTGGTTTTTGGTAGCTGGGGGGCCATAGGGGTGGCTTCTGTGGGAAGCTGCTGAAAGCTTCCGCCATGTCTGGCAGAGCCAATCCCTGATGGCTCTGAAGATGGACCCGCTGCTGGCCAAAGCTGGGCCAATGAGAGAGGTAATGCCTCTGGGATAACATATTTAAAGAAGAAAATAAGAAAAAAAGTGCGGCACAGTTTTTTCTTTCAGTCAGAGAAGAGGAGAAGGTGAAAACATGTGAGGGGAAACAATATGGCAACACCAAGCTCAGTGGAGAAGGTGCTCCAGGTGCCAGAGCCAAGATTCCTCTGCAGGCTGTGGTGAAGACCATGGTGAAGCAGCTGTGCCCCTGCAGCCCATGGAGATCCACAGGGATGCAGAGATCCACCCACAGCCTGTGGGGGAGCCCCACACCAGAGCGGGGGAATGCCTGAGAGGAGGCTGTGACCCTGTGGGAGACCCATGGAGAGAGGAGCCCACTCTGGAGTAGCCTGTCCTTGAAGGACAGTATCCCATGGGAGAATGACCCATGCTGCAGCAGTTTGAAGAGGACTGTTGACCATGGGATGGACTCATGGTGGAGAAGTTCATAGAGGACTGTCTCCTGTGGGAGGAACCCCATGGTGGAGCAGGGGGAGAAAACAAAAGTAATAAACTGACCATAACCCCCATTCCTGTCTCCCTGCACCATTGGGTAGGAGGTAGAGCTGGGAAGGAGGGAGGAGTGGGGGACAGGTGTCTTAAGGATTTATTTTACTTCCCATTATCCTGCTCTGATTTTGTTAGTAATAAATTCAATTTATATCTCTAATGAGAGCTTGTTTTGCCCATGATGGTATTTGCTGTGTAGTTGTTCCCAGTTCCTTATCTCAACCCATGAACCCTTAGTTAAATTTTCTCTCCCCTGTTCAGCTCTAGAGGGTAGTGAGTGGCTTTGATGGGTGCCTGGCATCCAGCCGTGGTCAACCCACTATAGGAACCTCACCCTTTGGGATCAGTTTATCACCACATTGCTCTGCTGCACAAAGCCGAGCCTTTTTTTCCCCTCTCATTGTTTGTCTGTTTTTTCTCTTCAGTGTATCTCCTTGCATCTGGGAAATGGGAAGTGCCAGGCAGAGTTCCTTGCTTTGCCTTTGTAGGGCACAGAGGTATCCCAATCACTGTGGTCACTATTCTCCATCAGAGGCAACACCTGTCCCAGGTGTGGGCAAGGAAGGGTCACATTGTGAAAAAAGGCAGCAATGCTTTTGAAAACCCACCCATATGACACAGGTGCTAAATGTGTCACTTCTCTTAGCCTAGAAATGCTTTTAAATACATGCTGAGTTCAAGCATGTTACTCTCTAATGTGCATGGCAGAGTAGAAATGCACTTCTGTGTATAAATATATTTAAATGTTCTCTTGAATGCTTCTCTGTGAGTCCTTTCTATATTACTGTGTATATTACAGATAGCATGATGTCATTGGTAAACAAGAACTAGAACTGAAAAAATGGCTTAGAAACTAATAGTAACCATGATTATCCCTGGTAGTGAATAAATAAGGTAGGCTTTACTACCCCAGGCTCCCTTTTTTCCTGTCCGGTTGAATGAATGTCTTGGTTTAAGACAATTTAAGGGGAACACTAAAATGAGTTACCTCCCCTTAGTTTTAAGTTTTAGCTTCCTTTCCACCAATAGGGAGAAATGAACATGAATAGATAAAAGTGAAAAAATAACAATTTATTAAAAAACCGAAAATAGCAACAAGCAAAAAACCCCAGTAAATAATCATTAGTTACGAAGTTGCTGAAATCTCAGGGCCTTCCCTGATGAGTCACAGCTGTAGCCAATAAAGATCAGTGTGATAGAAGGGAGGAGGTGAGCTGAAGAAGTAGGATCCTGGGGAGAGAGAATCCCTGCTGTGAGGTCAGTCTGGGTGTGTAGTCAGAGCCTGTTGTTGGAACCTGCAGCCAGAGTCTAGCTGGGTAAAAGCCTGCACTCAGAGTCTGCAAACTGATCCCAGCAGTCAGGGGCTGCAAGGGAAACCTCCAGCAGGAGCTTGCTGCAGCCAGGGTCAGTGAGTGGTTGGAGTCAAGGTGGCTGAGCTGTAAAGAGGAATAAGCCAGGGCCCTTTTCATGCTGTGATAAACAAGAAGTCTGTGTCTCAGCTCATTTCTACCCTCTAACAAGAGGGCTGCTGCAACACTTCTCTTGTAAGTACACACAAGGAAACGGCAAGAGGCAAAGGCTAGAGACTGACTCTGCCTGAGTGCCTTGACTTATAATTAGCCCAGGGCACCTCAGCCCCTGCCCCCTCATTCTGTTTTCTGGCCTCAGGGTCTTAAATAGACTGTAATAACATTGAGCTCAGATATGGAATACAATTAACATTTTGGGCTCCCCAGGACAATGCACTGTTAAATACAATGAGGAATTTTTTAGCTTTGCTGCTGAGGGATAGTCCTGAGGGGTGACTGGTGGCCCTTGCAGTGGTTTGGGTACCCTGGCGTGGGGTGCTCACTCATGTCCCATCCTTCAGCAGCAGCTTGCAGGATCTCCTCCCACAGCCTCACAACAGGCTGTGATTTTTCTTTTCCCTCTAGTAAAGGGCTTCTGAATATGTGTGCAGGGATTTATGATGCAGACATCCACAGAATAAGAGTAAACTAAATTCCCACATCACCAAACCATGTTCTGTTTGGGATTTAACGAAGATTTCTCCCCACTCCAAGCACCAAGTGGATGCTATATAATTTAAATTATGTATAGGTCTATTACAGAATAAGCAATGCTAAATTTTATGTGCATACACAGAGCACAAAAAATTATGTATCTTGCCTTAATATTTCATGAAGAAGAGCCATGGCATGTATTGATTCCATTTAGACCTGAGTTCAAGAGAGCATTTAAACATATTTCTATTTTTAAAATCCATTAATCATCATAGGAGGGCTGTCCAGGTGCTTTCAGTTAGATGTGTACTTAACAACTATGCTGAATTTGAGCCATAATGATAATCAGATTAATATTTTGAACCAGTGCCCAAGGAAGCCAATGGGAACCATTTAATCAATTTTACTAAGCTCTTGCAGTAAGATTCATTTTTTTAATGTATTTGTATGTATATATATATTTAATGAAGAAAATGGAAGGTAGACCTTTACTGAGAAGTTGGAGTCTGAGCCTGGAGTCACCTTATATAGTCATGAATTTCTGTAGCAATTTGAGAAATCAAGGCAAGTTATTTCAAAATGCCACTGGCAGCCACTCACTTATTTTTCCAATGCCCAGGACATGTCACACTGAAGGCTGAACACTCCCCTGCCAGTGTGAGTGAGCCAGCATCCTTTGGGTAACAGGAACTCATTTTTACCTAATGAAATTATTTGGATTCATTTTCAGTCCTAAAGGATATGGGGAGGGGGGGAAGGTTTTATGGGCTAAATGTTCAAAAGCACTTCCATAGCACAAGAACTTAAATCTCACTGGCAGACTTGGAGCTCTGACTGAATTAGGGGGAGTGGGAGCTAGCCTGGACCACCTGGGGAGATAGGACTTCCACCTGTTTTTCTGCACATACTGTCCATGCTACTGATGAATTAAAAAGTGCTTGTTTGGGGCACTTTTCTTATCCTGAATCGGCAGCTTTCAACTACATGCTTGGTCTTCTCTAAGACAACTGTTGAGCTGCATTAATTGAGAGGTCAGAAAGGACCAACATATCTATCAAGAAAACAGTTGCATTAAATAGAACATTTAATTTGGCCCTGATGGTAACACTCAGGAAATGGTACTTTCTAGAATGAATCTGCCATATAAACATGTGTACATGTTATTTTTTTGTTTTTGTAGAAAAAATCAGGTCATAACACCCGTGACTCTGCTGTGAGCCTTGCATTTCTTCTCCTGGACTTATCCAAAATTTCTCTTTGGACAATGTGGCTACAAGTAGCACCATCATCTACAGAAAGACACAAAAGAAGCCCAAGCATAACCTAAAAGCCTAGTGAACTCATTTCCACTAAATTACCTTTTCCTTTCTTGCCCTTTTTTCCTCTATTTCTCCTTCCAGGACACAGGCAAAGCTGGTGGTTTTGTCTTTAATATTTGCAAACTACAACATGACTGAGCTTTTCTCTTTAGATTTTCATCAATATGTAGAAGTAATGGTTAGTGTTTCCCTATGAAAGCATCCTATGTGAACTGGCTCTTACAAAAGTAAATTAAATAGTGTGCTGGTTTGAAAGCAAAACCAGTGAAAGACTCTAAGTCAGAAACACAATTTAATAAGAGGAAAAGAAATAAAAGAAAGTAAAATAAAAGTAATAGTAAAAAAAAAACACTGACAGAGTCAGAATACAACCTGACACCCTGTTAGGGTGGTAGCGGCAGTCCAGATGAGATGATCTTGTCAAAGCAGTGATCCTGTAGAAAGGTCTGGTAGCTCTTGTCTCCTCTGGGAGTCCAGTGGATAAAAAGCTGCTTGTGCTGTCCCAAACCCTAGATTTATCCAGGTGGGAATGCTTGGCTCCTCCCCCTGGGCAGAGCATCTCCCAATGGGCTGATCTCATTCTATGAGTCATGCAGTGGGTCCTTGATGGCCCATTAAACAGAGATAGCTCCTGGAGGGAGTTATCTATGAGTCATGTGGCAAGGCATTGTTAGGCTCGTTAACAGAAGATAAGGAAAAACACTGCCCCACCCTGGCTCCAAGGGCTCATGGGGATAGAATACAAACCTTGGGCACAATTTTACATTGTAACCTAGGACAAATAGCCAGTGTTTTATCACTTTATTGTTATTAGCATTATTTATTAATAGCATGGTGTATTGTGCTTTTGTTTATTTTTAATGCACAGTGTTTGTAGGCAAATCTGTATGTTGGCTAACACATTATTATGGATGCAAATATTGAGCCATTCTGTGTAAAAAATATCACCTCTCATGGATCTTTAATACTGCTGTGCTTTGCTACCACAAGGTATTCTGGCAGTGAACTAAGAAAATCAATCCAGACCCTACCTATAGTACAAAAGTTATAACCAAGTTATGTTGGGGTGGTTCCTTGTGTGTTAGGAAAAGAGTAATTTTCGAATTGTGGCCATCAAATTCTGAACCTCTGATGGGTCCCAAACATTTTACTTCAAACTGCCCTCATATTGATCAGCTATAACTTCTGAATCCAGAATAAAAACTACTGAGACTACACTAAATGCAGTGGGGGTTTTTTTCAGTTGGACAGGCCATATTAATGGGATTATAACTAAGATACAGCAATGTTTAATCCATTTCCACTTTGGCAGTCTTTTTATTTCCTAAGAAAACTCATATAGTGTTATTTATGGTCTCATCTGAAAGTGGCAGAAAGCCTAAATGAATTATTTTTTTACTTACTTGGAAAGATTTAAAATTTGTGGAGTTCACAGAGCAGCAAACATTTAGTAGGTACCCATATCAAGATACAACTTTCTTCAGTTTGCTTCTATAGATTAGAAGATTTTGGTTTAGATTTTAAGGATTTTTTCATATGTCAGTATCTGTTAAATATCCTGTAGAAGAAAATCTGAGAAGACATCCGTTTGTAGATACAGTCTTTTTTATCTATGGCAAAACACAAAGACCTCCAAGCAAGCCAATATTTAATTGCGTTATCTAATGGCATCAAAATTTTATAGCTCTCTTTAATAAAATAAATTTGGAGTCTTAGATGATAATTCTAAAATTGGATCACATTACACCTTATGGCTGTCAGTTCACTTTGTGAGATGAGCCAGGAGTCTTCCACACTCACCACAAAAATTTTTTTTTTTTTTGTTTCTCCTCAGAGGCTCTGAGTTGAAAAGACTTATGGAGAAATGGCTAAACTTGATGCATTGTTCAAATTACAATATTTTTTACAGTCTTCTTCCTAAAAAAAGAATTACTGTGGCTGTTATAGACAGCAGATGGATAATACAATGGAAAGTACAGAATGCTTTGGGAAAGAGTATGAGAACAGAGAGAACTTAGAGACATCCTGCTCATGGCACTCCAGGCTCAGAGATGCCAGGGAGAGAGTGAGTGGTCTGACCCTGTGCCTTCAGCGGGTGACAGTGCCCACAAATTTGTCTCTAACTTCTTTTACTCCATGTAAGTTTTTCACCTTCACAGAGTCCTCTGCGAGTGTGTTCTGCAGATCAGCCACATCTGTTCCAATCAAGGTGCCTCCTGCTAGGCATAAAATAGCCTGAGGGTAGTGTCACTGGTAGATCCTGTGTAAAGCCTGACTGAAAGCAGGGAGAGCTGCCCTGTCATTGATGATAACACCAGTTCTAAAATGGGCTTAAAACTAGAGCTTTAGCTTCTCTCCTATTATGGGAAGATGTGATTTCCACAGCAAGAATTAACAATGAAATTAATCCCTGAGAAGGTGAAAGGAACGAAAACAAACTCTAGAAAGTGGTGGAATATGGTGTCGGATTTGAATCTTCTCTGTTTTCTGCATCTGCCACCAAGTTTCTGTGCAACCCTGATGCGCTCATCTGAAAAAGAGACTGAAATGTTATTATTAAGCAGGAAATAGAGCTCCCAGTAGATGGGCACAGGCTGCCTGACACACTTTTATGTCTTTGGCCTCTTTGGAGGATAAGATGGTGGCTCAGTGTCCCTTGCTTCCAGCCTGGCATCTTAGTACTGAGCTGTTCTGCTTCTGCCTCTCCAGCCAGCCATTTCCTAGGGCACTAGTGTGGCATTGATTCATAAATGTCTGCAAGTGTTTTTTAAGAGCAGAGTGCAGATACTTTAGAAGAGAGGCATGTTTGCCTGTTGGGTGGCAGCAGCTCCAGTACCTCAGTGCTGCAGTTATATTTGATGGTGCACGTACTTTGCTTTGGGAAAACTGCCAAATGGCATTTTATTCCTACCTCAGAGCTCTATGCAATGAAAAAAATGAATTTCCATGGGGTTTTTGGCCACAAAAGTTCCTGCAGGTCTTTACACAGCTTTGCCAGGCTCAGATCAGAAAGCACCATTGGGACTGATGTTGTTTGTACTTAGACACAGGGCTTTATCAAGTGGCTCAGACTAGGGTGAAGATAGCCACTATCCAGCCAATTTCCCCAGAACCAAACTGATCAGACTATAGTCTGATCCTCAGCCCAGGACCCCTGGAAGGGGCAGCTTTCTCCTAAACATTAATGCTAATAGAGGGGTCTTATTAATTCTTCGTCATGATTCCTCTTTAGCCTCCAAGCCAGGTGTGGCAGTCCTAGGACCAGCTGTGTTAGCTGTGTTTGAGTGTTAGAAAAATGTACCCAGATATATTTCTTTAATCTTGCTGACGCTCCTCCACTTTTCTTTCTGCAGCAAATGGAAGGCCATGATTTTCCTGCCACGCAGATAATTTTTCTAGGTTTGTTTCTCAGTGAAGATGAATGAAGATCTTCAACAGTGAAGATCTGTTGTCTAACCTGACTGGCAGATTTTGAGGTTTTTGGCATTAATCTGAAGCACATTGAGGGCTGTAGAGGTTCTCCCAAGCTTCAAAGTATTACTTTCCTTCTGAATTGCCACATTTCTGCAGGATAGCTTGCCCTTGCCACATCATTTGGACTGCCCATCTGTTGCTTAGCTACAAGATTAATAAGAGCCCAAATGATAGCAGAGTGGGCACCGAAGCATTTCAAATATGACAAGGCCCAAAGGATGCTCATCAGTGTATGTGCAGGAATATCACACATCCTGAATTCTGAGGTTTTAGTGACCATGACTGGTAGCTTTAACTTACACAGCTCTTGTTGCTAATAGCTTGGCTTTTTCTGGAGCTGGCTTGTTTGCAAACTGTGGCCAGACACTGATTTTAAGGAAGGTGTGTGCTTGGGGAGAAATTGCTAAACGAAGGTCCTTGAAAGAGGAAAATAGAAGAGGAGCTCCTTGGGGGTTTCCGTAAGGGAAAACTGTGATTGTCAGTTAGGTCCTAGTTGCTGGAGTCAAGTTATGCAATGCAGTATCAATGTGAATGCAGAACTAGCCATAGCTGCTATGTATCATTACTGATCTGTATCCACAGCAGCAATACCCTCCAGCTCTTCCCCAAGAGTTCGTGTAAGGGACTTAATTTATAACTTCACAAACTGGAATTGCATTTCTGCAGCCTCATGAAAATGAGTGACACCAATTTCCCAGGACACATCTTTGGTTCTCACTGCAGCTACGTGAAAGACAGTGTGCTGTGCTTCCAGCAACATCAATTAATAGTCTGGAGGTGAGTGCTCAGCTCAACAGCTGAATTTAGTAACAGTTCATCTGCATGCAAGAAAAGGTTTCTCTGAAGCTCCAGCAGCATCTCATAGGACTCATACTTCAGCTTTGTGGTGACTGTGGCTGTGGCTTGTACAGATAGGTAGCCTGGGAAATGATTTTCTTGAGTTTCAGCTGCCTTCAGTGTGAGTCATCAACAGGTAACAGATATAAGAGCCATCAGCTGAACAGTGCTGGACCATGGACCATCCCCACAGCAAGGTCTCAGGGAGAGGCTGGAATGGCTTTGTGCTTAAAAGCTTCATTGGAGTAACTGGTTGTGTTGTTCCATGGCTCAAAAGCAACCAAGTTCATGCCTACACCTCCAGTTTGGTACTAGACCAACAGGACCTGTGGGAAGGGCAAGGATTGCAGTTTTGGTTTTCTTTTAATCTTGTCTCCAAAGATTGCTCTTGGTGTTTGCATTGCAGATGTTAGCTTGAGGAGACACCATAGCTCACCATAGAAGGAGTCAACTCTTTTTCCCATGTTTTAAGACACAGAAATGACACGAACAAAACCTGGTCAGTTAAGAGGAGTTCACTATAAAATATTGTGTGATGGATTTCTGGTTCATATATGGTGACATAGTGCTACTGGGAAAACATGCACCAAGGGTGATCTCACATTGTTGCTATTTCTTGTTAACAGCTTTAGCATATATGTAAGTAATGAGGAACAAACCCTTCCTGTGAAAGTGTTAGTGCTTTTTGACCCCTAAACTCAAAAGCAAGGAAAGCTCTTGGTGAAATACATGGTGATGTGATCCCTTTAGAACAGCAGGGCAAAAACCCCAAAACTTGTAATCAAGTGGGACAATGTTGTGTTGTTGCCTAATAAGATACTGCATTAATGTATGGAAATTCAGCTCATAGGGACTTGTGCCATGTATATGTGCAGTTTATGGGGTTGTTGTATAGGCACTTGTGCTGCCACATATATGTGCAGTTTATGGGGTTGTCCTAACACCAAGAAAAGAGTCAAAGTTTGGAACAGTGCCCAGGTTTTTTACTCGATTTCCTGTGCATTCACTTGCCTGTCACTTCTAAACCTGTTTTGCCTCTCACTTAGCAGAGGAGTTGTGCCCAGATAAAGGCATTACTTGAACACCAGCTGAATATTAGTTTCATAATGCACACCTGTTGCTTGGTCCCAGGATATCACTCAAAGCAAATTATTCTGCTGTGTTACATTGTCTGTTGATCACTGCTTTTTGCCTTTTATCCTTGTTCTTCCTATTTTGCAGAAAGCCAAGGTGCCAGGCCATTAGGAAACTGAATTATTAAAACCTCATATTAATTTTTCTTGACCATATAGCTGATGTTATCATGCAAGGACATTGCCTTGAGCTATGCAAAGGGGTGTTTTGCTAAACACTTGACAGCTCTCCTCACTCCTTCTCTTCATTACCTTCCATCTCTTTCTTACCCCATCATTTCCATCACTTCCTTCCAGAGGAGGAAGTTCTGAAAACCATTATGCAGAGTCATTTCATTTCACTGTAAGGCTGCCTTTGCTAGCAGCCACACAAATGATAGCATTTTCCTTTCTTTTCACTCTGGAGGTACACAAACATATCCGTTCATTTGCTAAAAGCTTTGGCACACCATGGTATCCATGGCAACACACACGCCTGCGCAAGCATCTGCAGACGAGAAATACCAAGCGATGACAAGGCGTTGCTTCATACAATGGATGTTTATAGGTGTCACAACCATCTGAAATACTTCCTTTTTCACCCATCAGCTCCTTGATTATAATGTGCTTCACATTTTTCTTGCAGCTCCTTAGTCAGAATCCAAGATTCAAGGCAGAAGTAATCCTCCTTTCAATGTTTATTTGCTTTGGGCTTTTTTGCACTTAGATGACTGGCTGAGGTACCTTATGGGTATGAGCACCCCAAGAAACACTGTTAACTTTCCTCTTTGAACTGAGTTGGAGTACAGGCTTTTCAAGTGATAAAATCCACAGCTGTAATTGAAAAAGAAGTGGTCTACGTCAATCCAACTAACAGAAGTAGTTGTGTGAGTGCTAGGCTGAGTGGTGAGTTGACCCATCATGTTGCATGAATTACTGGTTACCTATAGTGATGATAGATTTAATAAGATCAATCAACCATTTTTTGGAAATGTTTTCATTTATGTTTATCCACCTGCTGGCATGGCAGAGACTATGCTAGTGTGTTTACAGGCACTGGTCTTCACCAAACCTGTGGTTTGTTCAGATCTGCTTTCAGGAGATAACATTCAGGTGCTCAGGATGCATTGCAGCTGAGCTGGTTGCAGAACATGTATCAGTTCACTGGACCAAGCCTGCAGAAACATCTGTAATTCAGAATGGGTAACTCTTCTGGGCACTGATAGACACTGTTAAGAGTCTCATGCTGGTGATGGCCCTGGCTAAGGAGCAGTTTTATAAGGTAGGAAACCAACAGGCAGTCTTCAGGCATTCAGGACCACCTTCCTCAACTCAGGGAAGTATTGCTGACCCATTATGATGTGTGTACCCATCAGGCTAGGGCCATTCTCAAACCTAAACTAGACAACCGTGTTTGTTGCTCACACCAAGGCTGAGTACAAGCCTGAGTATGAAGTTTGGGAATGGGAAAGAGCCCAGGTACATACATGCTTAACCTCCAGCCACAACTGTGGTGGGAAAATAGCCCCTCATCCTGTCTGTAATGTTTCCCTTCTCTTAAGAAGTAACATCAGTATTTTATTCATAGAAAGGTGAAAAGAAGTGCAAAGCCCAAATCCAAGATGGATTATATTGCCCCATATTGTGGTGTTAATTTGATTACGCTAATCTGTTTCCAACTGATGATTTAAGCTTTAGGCTTGGAAAATGCAGTAACATCTACCTGTTTGAATGTAACAAGAGGACCATATTAAAAAACCTTATCAAAATTCCACCTTAATAAAACAAGCTATCAGTGCATCAGAGCACTGGTGAGCTTCCATGTGCAAGCATCTCACAGACTCTTCCCAAGGTCTTTAATCCTCAGTAGCTACCATTGGAACAATTCAGACTTTCCTCTAGAACAGGAAATGAAATCTCAAAAATAGTATATTCCTTTTATTCTGACCAGTTTGACTATCCAGTAACTTGCACATCATATTTATTTTGAAAAGCGAATTTTTCATGTAGTTTTGCTAGAGAGTCCATGTGCAAAGAGATTTCACTGCATAAAACTTAACTGTGTGTTCTGTTTGTCTTCTGTTTGGTCCTGTAAGTAGGCAGTGGTTGTTTTTTTTTTTAATTTAAAGACCTGGAAAGGCTGAATGGTGTATTAGCTTTATTCCCCCAATTCTCAAGATAGATCAAGAAGGTAACGTGTAGTAGTGAGAAGCTAGAGACGGCAAAACAAGAAACCCAACCTGAAAATTCCTCATAATCATCATTCTTTAACAAGAGCAACAAAACTTATTTTCCTAGAGAGTTTGGGTTTTTTCTTTTTGTTCGTATGGAAATTTAATTGATGAACTATTGTTCTGTGCCCCAGAATATGGGTTAAAGCAGTGAAAGTCGGTTTAGGTTAAGAACTTTGTACAGCTGAACTGTGTAGGGACCATTACTCCCCTTGCTTCATTTTGAATACATTTAAAAAACGTTCTGTGAAATGTCACAACAAGTCTGACACACAGCTTTTTTTTTTCTTCAGCAGAGGAATCAGACACATAACCAAAATTTCACAAAGCTTCAAGAGCTGAGAGGAAAAAGTAGCTGGATTAGGTAGATGACAAGGGAAGAAGCTCTGCACATAACCATGAACCCTGTAAGGGACTACTACCGTCCATTTTTCGCATTGGTTCATTGTAGACTCTTTCCTTTCAATCCCAGTAATGACACATGAAGGTGTCTGCTGTAATGCATTCCCTACTGCAATTATCATCTCCTTGCGGCACCAAGAGCTGGTGGCCCAAGTATTTTATACCCTCTCTCTGCTTTCAAATTATTCTACTCCTAATGCAGAGACTGGCTTTTGACATCAACAGCATTTAGTAAATTACAGTGTAACTCCCTGAAGCTAATTCTTCCATCATAATTCACATGGGTACTTAGAGTCCCTTGGACAAAAAGACCAAAGATAACTAAATCTACAAAGGCAGCATTGCTCCTGTACAAGTCCTTCCACTGGGCCAGATCTCACCTTTGTTTAAAGCTTTCCTGTAGCAACCTGAGACATTTACATTTACAAACAGGTAGTGTCTCCATATAATCTTTGGATGGTAAATGGAATCAAATGGGAGACAGGCAGAAAAAGGAAGGCTTTTATATGGAAATGTTACTATATGAGCTGATGAGATACAGTTGAGTTTCTTGTCAGAAAAAGAAAAAAAATTGAACATACTTCATGATGCAAAGCCAGGGATAAGTCCATTCTATTTTCAGTGGAAGCTTTTATTTTGCTCAGTCGTTGATAAACATTTGAAGGAGCTCTTTCTGCTCGCTCTTTCCCCCCATTGCCTCTGTTGGGCACTAGAGGGACCCTAGAGTTTTCCAACCCATGAAAACATCTCAGCAATGCCGAGGCGGGAGCCTGTTTCCAAGGAGAAAGGTGAGGAAAAAACTCTCAGTGTGTGCCCACAGACTGCAAATATGCCACTGAGTGTAATTTGCAAGGGGACTGTAGCCATACATCGTTTCATTAACCTCACTGGTGCTCGCAGCTCTTCCCATCATCAATAAATAAGAGCTGACTTTGACTTGACTGCTCTGATTGCTCAGCTAATGTTGTGACATTGGCGCCAAGGCTTGAGTCATTGTGTTTTTGAGAAATTAAATGTTTCCTTCCCCAGTCTGATGTGATGCCAAATACCTAAGTTGCCACTACTGCATCCCAATAAACTCTCAGGGGAGCAGTGGGGAATTGTTACTTCATTATATAGTAAGAGATGAAGTATTGACACTAATTCCTTTTAAAACAGCATTTCCCAGACACAGTTTCAAATTAGTCTGTTTTAGTCTGCTTTTTATGGGCAATGTAATTCCTTTTTCTTTTAGTAGGCAGGCAAAAAATCCTCTGTATTTGACCTACCAGGCATCCATACAGAGATCCATAATTCAGTATCTCAAAGCTTTACTATAAAACACATGGTTTATGAGGTGATGCAAAATTTCTTTTTTCCTTTTTACAAAAAAGGAAAAAAGTCGTTTTCCCCACTATCACTTAGTGGAATGATAATTTCTGATCTCTACATTAATATTTTTAATAAATATATGCACATGCATTTTAATATCTCTAACATGAATTAAACTGGTTTTTTCTGTCTTAAAACATCTAGTGTCAACATGCTGCTGAATGTTTCATGTGAAGTATAATGTAATTTGACTAGATAATTATCTCGGGCAAAATGGTGACTGCCTTTTTTTCCGTGCTTATTCTTCATCATCTTTGATGATTGTTTAAAGGAGATATGCAACTAAATGACTAACTTCCAAGACTCACCTTCTCTCTCTCTCTCTCTCTCTGCAGGCTGCTGCTGAAAAGACACAGGCTGCTGCTGTACTGCATCTGAGCTAGAGGCGTTGACTCTCCGTCACACGTGGAATATTCTGAGCATGTCTCTGGCTAGTTACACCATCCCTCTGATCTCTAGGAATGTTTATGGACAGTGCACAATGTACATATGTCTTTCCATTAAGATGTCTTTTCCATGATACCCATTGCATGATTTGTTTCCAATGAAAGTATAGGCTGTCCTTTCCCCTCTCCCCCCACCCTTTTTTTAAAATATTGTAAGCTTTAAATTAATCTAATTTCCATTTGGATGTAGTTTAACTTTTTCTCCTTGATCAAGTCAACTGCCCATTCCCTCTCAGGGCTGCTTCTGATTAGGCTTTGTGTTAAGTCTGCATTTGCATTATCTAGGTGGTGATAGGAAGGGCAAAGATCCTGTGCTTATGGAGAGAACTCCATCAAGGTCTTTGCATGGACACCTAGGCCTCCAAGGAGAGGCACAGAAAAAAAACAGCAGGAGAAAGGCTCCGCTGGTCTCCAGGGTACTGCAGACCTTGGTGCACATTCCTCATGCCCTGAACCAGTGTCTTTCCTCCTAGCAGCCTGGGAAAAAAACTGACTGCAGCAAATCCATTTCCTCTTGAAAGCGTCTCCTCTGGAAGGATGTATATCACCAACGGTGACTAACAAGAAGGGAACATGATGCCTTTGTCACTTTGGCAAAATCCTGCTCCCTTTGCATGGCACTGATTTACAGATGAAATGTGAGAAAACAGCAGTGGTGGGAAGTTCTCTCAAAGAGCTTGAGGAGGGCTCACGAAAAGTACTGAAAGAAATGTTTGTGGTCTTCACTCTTTTTAAATGAAAATTTCCTGATTTACAAACACATAAAAATACTTAACAAAGTAATTTGGCCTTCCCAAGTCACTTCACTAACACTGACATACCCTTAACATGGAATATATGTAGTACCTGCTGAAGAATGGCCATTTCTTTATAAAGGAACAGAAGCAAGGGTGGGACCTAGGCTTTGCTGAACTGCATTTTGACCTCTCAGTCTAAGACACATATGGCCCAAATTACAGATAAGAAATCTTCCAGATAACCTGTTAAAGCCCATGATGAAAACAAGTGCTCAGTATGCCTGAAAATCATGTTTGAAATCAAGCTGGGTACATAAAATTAGTGACATTTTGGAAAAAATGTAGATAAACTTGCTCAGTGATGCAGCAAAATACAACCAAACCAAATTAAGGTTTTTCTGCTGCAGTATGGGTAATAGGGTGCAATCTAGCTCCCCAAATATATAGAAAAATAAAAATATTTATCTTCACTGAAGCAAAATATACTACCTTCAAAACATTATTAGAGGCGAATACATACATGACATACTCTGAATTTTTGATTCTGACAGATTGACTTTTGCAGTCATGAATTTTTAACAAACTAAAATTTGCTTAGGAAATAGAAGAGGTAAGAAAGCAGGATTTTACTCTTTCATCTCCAGCACAGGTTGGTTGAAATGACATGGTTCTGGCTGTAACAGGTGAGATGAGCTGATCCTGCAGCTCTACCACACCAGTGATGCTGTGGGAGGAATGACTTCGGAGTATAGCGACTGTAATGGACCTCCTGAAGGGGACAGTTCAGTTCGAGAATGTGGTGAGCGACAAAGTAATAGGATATCTTTTATTGCCAGATTCCAGGAAATGGCTAAGAAGCAGTGTGGAAGTGAGCAGCAGCGTGGTGTCTGAGGGTGTTGCAAACGCGTTTTTTCACCGATCTCACTATTATTTGCTCTCTTTCTCCAGAAGTGAGGAAGGAACTAGACTGAGCCGGACTTGCACCGTTGGAAGACCCAGATGAAATCAGGTAAGACGCTTTCGGGAAGGTGTTCTACCAAGGGCACAGCAGGGCAAGGCTGGACACGGCGACACCGCCCGAGCCCGTGGCTGGGCGCGGACTGGGCGTCCCGGAGCCTCGGTGTCTCCGCAATGCAGGGGCCGGGGCGGGGCAGCAGCGAGGGGCCGCTCCTCCACCTCCACCGGCGCGGGGGCCCTGCGGGATCGGCGGCGGGGCCGGGGCGGGGCCGGGGGCGGGTCTCGGGGGCCCGCGGCGCGCAGGCGGCCGCGTCCCGGCGACAGCCCCGAGAGCGGCGGGGCCTGTCGCGTTGAGCCGGGTACGGCGCTTCCTCTGTGTGCTCGTCGGTGCCGACAGCCGCCGTGGCGCTCAGGTAAGGACCGTGCTGAGCCCCGTCGGACAAGGAGGAGAAGGGACGGGCGGGGCGGCGGCGCGGGGTCAGCGCCGCTGCGGAGCGCAGGGAAATGGGTGGGGGGGGGAACCGCGCGCGCTTCCCGCCTTGCGGCTGTGGCGAGCCCGTTTTGGGGGGCCTGTGCCGCCCCGGTGCTGCGGGTGCTCCCTTCCTTCTTCCCTCCTTCCCTCCGTCCTTCGGTCTTCGCTCCTTTCTTTGGGCCCTTCAGTCCGGACCCAGACCGGAGTTCTCCGCCGGTCGCCCCCGCCCGACCTCCCGGAGGTAAAAATGGAGTGGGCCGGGCCCCCGGTGACGCCCGTTTTACCTTCATGGGGGTGGCTGCCTCCGAGGGCTCGGAGCATCTCCAGGCTGTAAAACCCTCTGGAGGATGGGAACCTCTGTTCTCTCCTGCTCCCACCCCTAGGCTCCTCTAAAGGGATCTGCGCGGCTGAACAAAGAGCGTTGTGTGAGGCGAGGGCTGTAAGCGCTGTTAATTTGCATCGGGGAGGGGGAAAAAACCCCCACAAGCCACCTAAAAAAATGATTCCCTGTATTGCATGGATCGGGGAGGAAACAGCCATGCACGGGAATCCAGCGGCGAACAATGCCTTTTTATGTAAAAGAAAATGATGTAAAATGTGCCTGGCTCAGATGGCTGCAGGTAGGAGCCGTAGGCGTGTGCTGCGCTGCGCTGCCGTGGTGCTGCACCGACCCACCAAATAAACCCTGCTCGCCTCCGTCTGTCCTGTACTCTCATTCGAGACACTCCGACCTGCCCTTTGGATAAGATGTGCTTTATGGAACATCTTTGGGAGAGAAGGGGGTGTGCCGCATGCCGGGAGAATTGCTCTCCGACATGGAGAGCAATTAATTTCCCTGGGTTAAGCAGGAACTTTCTGTTTTCCTCTGAATAAAAATATTCTCTTGTGGTTTTTGGTGGATTTTCACGTAGGATTCTTCCTGAGACAGAGGTGTAAGTTTTCACTTGTAAGTGAGCATTAACGTAGAGTCATGCAGCATAATGGGATGTATGCACACATATGTTGTAAGTCTTACTTATTCTAGGTCTCTAGCATCAATTTTCGCAATTTTTCATGTCTCTGTGGTCATGTCTATAAATCATACTCCATCTTTCCTCAAAAAATCACTTGCTGTCTAGCATTTGTGCTGCTTGTTGTTCAGAAAACCTGTCCCTTTTGTTTTCAGAAGGGTTCTTCTGTGTGAGATTGAATCACATATTCTTTTGGTTCTGTTTCTTCCCATTTTCTCCACAAACCTTTGTTTTCTCTCCATGAAAGAACCTGTTTCTTTTCACCTGTGCTGGTTTAGACTAGCAGGGATGTCTAGACTACAGATCATACAGCTGGTAGACCCAAGAAGAGGCTCAGCTGCAGAATATATTTATTTGCTATAGCTTCTTTTGCTTCCCTCCTGACTGGGTGGCATTATCACAGCATCTCAGGCCTTGCCTAGGAAGAGAATGTGCTGAGAGGGCACGACATAGTGAAGTTGCCCCTGTGTTACATCATAGATCACGAAGAAGTGATTCTGAACAGTGAAAGACTGGGCACTTTTCCCTGATAGTGGCACGAACTCTTCAGTTAGTGCAAAGGCAGTCCAGTTAAGTTTGTGGATGGTTGTTCATTTCTCCAGCTGATGTTCTGAAAATGTGATATGTATAACGGAGCCCAAACTCACCTGTGTAGCAGCTAGGACTGGGAACCACCAAATTCCTCACTGTGTATTTCATTTGCAAGACACTGATGGTTCACTCAGCAGTGGGCAAGACCTCAGTCTTAATGTGGTACCAGTTTCCTGGAGCTCAGCCATTTACAGGTGAGCTAAAGTAACAGACTGGAAGTAACCCCAATGACTTATGAGGCCATTCTGCATAGTAATGAAACACGAAGGGAGGAGGGGTGATCTCAGCAGTGGAGCCTAGTGCCATGAATTCTGTGTTTTCTAATCTTTTCTTATCTCATCAAGGGACAGGATTTGGTTAATGGAACTTTTCAGTTGCACCCATATTGCACATTTCCTGTGGGTGTTTGAGAGAAGCCCAAGAGCTGTCATCCTGAGAATTAAAGTTGCTGTTCTTCTTTGGAGAAGACAGCAACACTGAGTGCAGGTCATTGTGCTTATAATGCAGTTTGTTACATAAAGCAGCATTTGCAGCCTTGATTTAGAGGTCTGATATAATTGTTATGGTAAGTTATATCATACCCACTTAGCTGTGTTCTTTAGTATGTTTGGATAATAAAGAAATAGTTGTAATTTAATGACCCCTGAGGTGCTGTGCCTGGGCAGGAGTGATCTGATCACAACAGTCCCTAAATGAATTGCTGCAGTCTGTGGGTTAAGAATTCCCTTGTTGCTAGATGTTTTTTCTAGAAGCATACCTTTCCTTTCAGTCTATGTCATGCTCCTTTCTGTACAAGTTACCCTTTGCTAAACCATATACCTAAATTCACAGAGGAAACATTTGCTATGTGTGCTGACACTAGAGTGGGCTCTGGCTCCTCTAGCTCTGGCACTGTGCTCACTTTACAACTGCCTGTGGAAATTGCTAGAAACATCTAACCACAGAAACAAGGGTGAAGCCCATTGCTGATTCTGCTGGGCTGTTTCAGCTTCACCTCCCAATGTGACATGTCACACACATGTGTTGGAGACAGGTTTGTTTTCTTAATAGGGTTAGAAGAAGAAGTCAAAAAGAATTTAGGTTGTGAGGACTTTATGACGGTGGCTTTCCGAAAGTCACCTTTTGACTACTAATGTCTCTGCAAAGGCAGAAGGTACTGACAGAACTTGTAACACATCTGCAGCATATGAAGGATCTGAAATCTGATCTGCCATGGTGGGACAAATGATAATCAACTTAAGAAAGGAAAATAAAAGCTCTGCTGGTCCCTAAAGCCTGAGTTCCTTACAGATCTTTTGCCTACAGTGCAGGCAGTGGCTGTGCTGTGCTGAGAACTGATCTGGTAAAACTTCTGGCTCACAGTCAAAGAGAAAAATAATCCACCCCTTGGCTTTATATGGGTTTCAGAAGAGGCATTTCTGGCTGCAGGATACTCACTTGAAGCTGAACTGAAGCCTTAACTAGGAAGGGATTAGGGAGTGTTGCACTTAACATGCACACAAATAATGACCAGAAATTTGTAAAGGTGTAATAGGGGTCCTAAGACAAAGTGATTTCCTAAGGTCCTTTCTAAACTGAGTTATCTGATGATCTAGATATTTTGGGTTTTGTGCTGTTGTTAAGTCTATGTGTGCACTTGATGAAGAAATAAAAGTATGCATGTGCTGATATGTAGAATTGTTCCTTAAGACTCAAGGATGCTTGTTTTGGTCCATCTGTGTTTATTCAGTTCAAACACATGCTTCTTTGAAAGTCAGCTGTAAGCATGCTTAAAAGCTAAGCATGCTTTTACAGGGAAGGGAATTTTTTTTCTGAAAAGAGAAAGAGTATAAATTCATGGTATGTGGGCTTGGTGTTTTAAACTCCTTGATGATATTTAGAGATACCAAATAGTTCCAGAGAAAGCATGGAAATGTTCAATGTTCTCTGATATCATTACATGGCTTATCTCTTACCAAACACATGTGCACATGCTGAGGCAGAGTATGGGTGGGTCTTGACATATTTAGGATTGGTGCTTTTTCTGCTTCATGTACAGGTTATTAGCAACAGTTCTGTGCTGCATCTCAGTTAATAAGAAAAAGCAGCATGAGCCTTATTTCCAAGGGGTGGAGCTGATTTAGAGGATTGGTGCTGGAAAACAGAGATGGTCTAAGCTGCCTGCCTCAGTAAGGGAAAAAGCTTTCATTTCATGGGAAGGTTTAATCACCGGTTATGCTACTAAACTATACAAGGGTGTTTTAGATGGACGTTCAGTGTGACATTTGTAATTGCTTTCTAGGTATTGGAGGGAAGAAGTGATGTATCCATGACGATTGTTGTGGCCATATGAGTTACTGTACTAGTGGTTAAGAGGATTTAAGGTCTTGATTGACCCATTTTACTTTAACACTAATTGTTTGCTGTTGCATTAAGGAGAAAAGATGACCTAATCCTTATGGTTTTACACTCGCTGCTGTTTTTCCCTACAGCCGTCTTGCAGATGAAACTGATCTTTGTTCTTTTGTCTTGATTGGGGAGGTGGCTGGAAGGGATAACAGGCATCAGCTTCAGAATGTTAGTGTTTGTACTCATTATTCTGCATCTTTGTTAGGGTGCCAGTTTGAAAAGCATTGTGGTGAAAAGGTAAGGTGTGGCTTGGTTAATTCTCTTTGTTTTCTACAATCTGTGAGACAGGTTAATGCTGGCTGATAGGCTTGACCAGTGTTATGCTGCTTCTCTTTTAGCATTTTTAAAGTACGTGTTTTCTAACTTGCTGTGATGTAATGAGACTATTTATTACACCACAGAAGCTATTTATTTCTTCTAGCACACGGTGCTTCCAGATAAAATATATATGTGTTTCATATAGTATAAGGGAGACAATGGCCTTATTACAACCAGCAGTGTTAAGTGGTGAAAATCAGAATACTGTGATGAGTTCATTGAATCTGTACCTGACTTGCACCATCTGGAAAGAGACAATGCCATTTGCATATCTGTTTTCTGATCATTGAAAATCTAGGGTACTTTTTGCCATCAGGGAAATAACCAGTTTACACCTGACAATTCTTAAGTTATGGATTTGTAGGTAGCATTAAGGTCCTCTAGCAAATTTTGTTCCTTCATTTAGGCTTGGCACTCATGGGTATGAGGAGCTGAGGAATATTTCTTGTCTTGTGTCAACCCCCCCAGGAAGAAGTAGGAAGATTTCTTTCTTTTAGTACTTCTAGTAGCTCTAAGACAGTTAGATTGCAGTAGCTTCCAGTGACTTGAGTCTATGAAAAGTTACTTTTCTTTCTGTGAAACTTGTCCTTTTATTCCTGTTTGCAAAATTAGCTGTATTTAAAGTATATGCAGCCTCTGGATAAACAACACAAACCCCCCCAAACAAACCAAACCCAGTAGTCAAATCATGTTAGCTAACTTGGCAGCATTTAATTATAGGATCTATTGATTCAATTAACCCTATATTTTCACTTTGTTTTCTGGAGAGAATGATAGGGGCTGATTTCTGGTTTAGAACTAGGAACTGTCAGTTCTATCTTTAGGAACATAGATTATCTCTTAGAACAGCTGCTTTGCTATACAAAACTTGCTACTTTTCCTGAGGTTCTGATCTTGGGTGGACAAAGCTAGGAAATGTCTCAAAATGAAAATGTATTATGAAGGTTCTGAACACAGTTTGGGATCTGCTTTTGAAAAATCCTGCATTGGTCCAAATTTGATCCAGAGCTGAACAGTAGAAAGTGCTGTAGATATTCAAAAGTGGCCTGTGTGCTTCACTGTTGGGCCAGAATCCTGTATCTGCTGGCTGTGAGCAAAGATGGATTGGCCTCCTTCACTATATATCTCAAACACAGTGCTGTCCAGGCTGTGCCTGGAGGAGCTTTGGCTGAGTTTGAGGTACAGTTAAGTTTGTCTCTTTTTGTTCTCCTTGCTTTGTGTAGAAGGTATCTGAATAGCTTGTACAGCAAGTGCAATTGCAAGGTGCCAGACATTAAGTGCAAGGACACCTTTATCTCTGGGGAGGCTCAGAGTCTGAGAGGGACTGCGAGGAAAGCATTTTTTCTGTGTCTGCTGTGAAATGGGCTGAAAGTGTGTGTTCAAAACCCTTTGACTTTGAGGGCTCAAGCATGGACTTGAATTCTGGTTAGCTGGAAATCTGGTCAGCTTGTTTTAGCTAATCAGGTCTTCTTATGCCAAGTTACTCTGTTTTCCACAGCAGCCCCTCTGTGACCATCAGGTCTGTGCAGAAAGATCTGATCCCCTCATGGGGACTTTGGCCAGACCCAAGGCCATATGCTGTGCCAGAGCCTACTGCTAACACTTGCTAATGTTAACATGCTTTTACTGTCCTCTGGCCGATTCTTGGACAAAGACACCCCACACTCTTTTAATGCCACTGCCAGATTCTTGCCTAGGCATCTCTTCCTCTTCTGACCATGTGGTATCGCTCAGACAGCAAAGCTTCTCCTTTTGTTTGAAATACGTACTGTGACTTGATGACCAGCAGCTGTATGTTCACGTGAAGGTTTCTGCTGACAGAAGACTCCTGCTGAGACATCCCTGGGTGCTGGTGCCTGCTGTGCTTTCAGGTGTTGGGCTGCTCCTCTTGCAGGCTGTGTTACAGGGTGTGCCGGGCTGCCCTGCCTGTTTGCAGCAAGACTCTAGTCATGCGTGTAGGCATTTGTCTGCTCTCCTTGAGCATGCTGAAACTAATACTAGCTTTTATTTCCATCAGCAATTAGAAGATTGTTCAAGGAGGCTGAGAAAAAAAATAAAGGGGTGGAGCTGGATGATTTGCAAAGGAGGAGAACAAACCTTGCTCAAGAGATGGTCTGGATGGTTGGTCATTCATACCCCATCCTTCTTGTCAACCTGTAGCTTGGGGTGGGAGGGCATCAGAGATGAAGGCAGATGTGATGGCCCTAAGCTGCTTGGATACCCTATCCTCCTTCAGTGCTCCCCTGCTACCTGTATTACAAAATACGTAGTGCAGGGAGGTAGCCATGAGAATAGAAGAGATATTTCTGAAATAAGAGTGTCAGCTCCTCCAGATTTGTATCAGAGTTCTTGATTTGCACTGATTCAGTTAGGGCAGCGTTTGGGCTAAAGGTTGCTCTTCACAGGCTGTCAGCATGCTCAGAACAGACTCGGAGTCAGTGTCTGTGTTGCCAGGAGTCCAAAGCAGACGTAGGTATTTAAGGTTGTGGCTAAGTCAGTCTGGAAGGATGTACCCATCCTCTGTCTTTTGCAACATGATTGATTTGATGTCCTACAAAGAAAACCTCTCCCAGGAAAATGATAAAGAAACATAAATCAGGTGGAAGGAAGCTGTTTTAGGGAGATAAAATATGTGTAGTTCTTGAAGTAGTAAAGGGCAAGTTGGCAAATTTGTGAGAGAGTTGTCTTAATTTGAAAGACAGGTGTTTGCCAAGGAAGGCTGGACCTCCCTTGGAATAAAAAGTATGACCCCCTTCGCTCCAAATTATTATAACTTTGAAATTAAGGGGCTTTCAGGCAAAGATATGGGAAAAGGAATAACAGTTCTTTACTTATATATATATACGTGTATACCAAGGCAAACAAACAGGACAGAACCCCTCAGCGCTCTCTCGGCTGTCAGCCCCTTCCCCTGCGGTGCAGTTCCGCTCAAGGCCGCCAGGGGCGCTGCTGGCTCCGGGAGGATGGGTGCGGTGATTCCCCCCGCCTGCAGGGGGCGCTGTGCCGCGAGCTCTGTCGTGTCCTCACGTAGTGATGGTGGGCGAGGCAGCGGAAGAGATGGAAAAGGTTTTGTCCTTTATGAGAGATGTAAAGGTTTGTCTTTTACAAACCTACAGCAGCTGCTGGTCCCGGTGCCCCTCTGGATGGGGAAATGAGCTGCAGTGGGAACCTCGGAGCAGCGGCTGGAACAGCAGAGGCAGGCACACCGGAGTGGCAAACAAAGCTTAGCGGAAACTCCGCAGCTGCAGCAGGAACCTCTGGGAAGGGGGAGGGGTTTGGGGTTCTGGGTTTTCCCTTTGAGGAGCCCAAGTAGATGGTGAAGGTCCTTTACAGTGCGATCGGGTGTTACTGAGGTCCCAGATCACCGGCTGCTCTTACAAGCAAAGGCTCACCCATGGTAAAGAAGAAGCAGTATAGAGGCTAGACTCCTTGGTGGCAGCAAATTCTCCCCATGGTAGCAAGCAACTTGAACATTCCCCTCTGATCTGAGAGTGCTGAGCCCAGCCCCTGATCCCGCCAGCCAAAAACTCGAGGTGTCTTTGCCCTTCCCAAGAGAAAAAAAAACCCAGCTAAGAGTAGCCAGCTGCACCCTTCCCCCCACCTTGGCCCCTTGTTTTGCCTCTTAAAGTACCAATCGTTATCATCTCTTAAGGACAAAATTCCCTGAGAGAAAGAAAAAAAAAAAAAAAAGAAAAAAAAATCCTAACCTCCAAAAAGACTAATAAAAAAAAAAAAAGAAAAGCAAACAAACCCCTCTGTGTGTATGTGGAATGCTTAATAACCTGATTCATTGCGAAGAGCAAAGGATAGATTGTAGTAAATAAGCTTTCATTCCATGTTGTTCAACAAAGTTAAGCTTTTCAGGCTCTAAAGAGCTGGTTGTGCTTCTGAATAAAACTCAGCAGAATATTGAATCTAAGCATTTCTTACTACCCAGTGCTTTCTGCTACAGCATGTAATAAATTTATGTTTAAACTTTTAATAAAAGGCATTTTGTATTATTGCAAATTAATATATATGGTTTTATACTCCACAGTTTGCCAAAATTAGCAGAAGTGATTTATAGCTAATACTTACAGTCTTCTAGTTTAGATAATTTTTAATGGTGTGCTGCTAGTGTTGCTTAAAACATTAGCAGTATTTTGAATGCAGTACTAAAAATTCTTCTAAATGTACCTTTCAGTAGGAATAGTTGAGAACATTTTTTGTGGAATGCATTTGGGGAAAAAAAGTCCAACTGTATGCACTTAGAATGACCTCTACTACTCTTCTCTGAGCAAAAAAACCTGAATTCACTTAGGCTTTTTTTTTTTCCTTCACTTGTTCTGATCCAATGTATGCTTGCAGCATCACTCTTAGCAATAAATGGAATTAATAATTCGTTGCAAATTTTAATTGATAGCTATAGGCACTTGGAAATCAGAAACATATCTCTCATTTTACCATATTTATGATCTTGATACTTCACATGCTGGAATGTGTGTTTATTTAGATGGTAATGCTGGTGTCAGGATGCCAGCACTGACCTGGATCATTACCTGTAATTACCAATAGGCACATACAGTTACCATAGGCACAGTCAATCAGGCCTTTCCTACCAGCCATCCCTGCAGACCATGAGTCTGTTCTGAGACTGACCTTTGGGTGGGTGCTGACTTGTGAAAGTGTTGCCAGTGTTGCTTGATGTGCACTGAGCAGCTGTAATTATGGGGACTTCTGCCCTTTGATTCATCTGGACTAAGTATTGTAAGCTTTGTGACATTTATAGCAAGTAGTATCTGCTGAAACAATGCCTTATTCAATGCTTTCAAATCTTTTTATGAACTTGATTTTGTTTTTTAGCACAAATGGATTTGTACACTGCTATATATGAGAGAGTAGTCCTTGACTGTAATTAATTTATTTTTAAGAGATGCTGACAATGATAATATTTAATTGGTGGAAAGCGTGTACCTCTCTGAGCCAGCAGATAAAAATGCTACTGGCTGTTTTAAGGCAGATACTCCTTTTTTTGGGTGGTGTCATGAATTTCTGTTTTATTCCAGTGATGGGAACAGAGCAACTTGGTGAATGTGCAAGCTGTACTTAAAGTAACTTCTTTACTCTTTAAAAATTAAGTATTTTAGGACTGAATTCTTTTACCACCTATTGCAAGCAGGAGGAGGGAATAAACACTTGGAAAAAAAAAATTGGGCAAAACTAATATATGCCATACTTCAGGATATGAAGTTGTGTTTACTACCAGGGTCAAAAAGACTTCCTTGCAGACACTGTATTGCAGATTTGGCATTTTAAGGCATTACTCTGAAATACCTCTGTGGTTGGCACCAGGTGATTTGCCTTTACTGCTCTGCCAAACCCATGTGAATTTAAGTACTGAAGTTTCAGTTTCTTGGAGGATTTGAGTTATTTTTATTTCCAAATTGTCTTATCTACTGATAGAAGATGTAAATTTTTTTTCTGAAGGAGACGGGATTTTCTTTTGCATTTTAAATTATTGCAAGATCAGTCTCAATGACACTGCTTATTCTGATGTGCAGTGAAATAAATTATTTGTTTGTATCCTGGGATGGGCGATAGAATGAGTATTTTACTTGTAGTGTGTGTTTGTGTTTTCTGTAGCAGTGTTTTGGTGCCTTTTTCTTGCTTTCCCAGGGGAAAGGGAAGGTAAATGAAACATGAGCTTTCCTCCAGTGAGAAGGTGATCTGTGGGCACATTAAAAAGGCAGGAAAAAAGAGATTAGAGAAATGTGCTATATTTTCACTTGAAAAACTAGCTATAGAGACTTGTTTCAGCTATTAGAGGTAGGTTCATAGCTGACAGGTCAGTAGGAATAGAATTTGCCTGTTCCAGCAGCTGTTGAACAACAGATAAAAAACAAGTGATTATTTCCTTATGTTCACCTCTTTTCCCCATCCAAGCATGACATAATTTTCTTTAGGTTTTTGCTCCTTTCATGCCCTAGCAATTGGAAAATCTGGTGGATTTATCTGCCCTATTGCTCTTACCTGCAGGCAAAGGTTGATCTAGATTGAGGTGTAATCCTCCTAGATTAATGAATAAGCCCTGCCCCATGTCTGTGTCACTAAGCAGATGAGTAGCTCTCTGAAGAATGTTTTGAAGCTTGTGAAAATCATTTCTAGCAGAAACTTGCATTTTGAAAGATACTAAAGTATACAAATAGCAAAAAATGAACAAGCAAGTAAGTGTGACTCAGGAATAAAAGTGGCCTATATCTCTAGTCACTTGTTAATATTTCCCTTTCTGTGATGGATTTACTTCATAGCTGAACTTGAAAATCTGTCACAACTGGTGCTGGGCAATCTCCCCTTCCAATGTAGGTCTGTCTGCATTTTTCTCTTTCAGTTTGTTACCTTTCAGGTTAATCACTCATTTTGTATTGAAGCATAGCTCTGGGCAGAGCTCCACGTAATTACGAAACCTGCTGTATAGATTAAACTGTGGAAAAAGAACATGTGATATTCTTCTGCTGGATTTTGTTTTGAAATGAGATGTTGCTTGTTTTTCTGAGGAGCTTGGGATTGTGGGCAAGACAACTGTGGGATGAACAGTACATGTGAGCTTGGTGGGGCTCTGGGATAGTGGTGAGAGCCACTAGTGTGTCCATCACAGGTGCGCTGTTGGTTTTGGTTTTAGGTTGGCCTGTTTGCTTAGGTCTTGATCCTCAGTAGAACCAGAGAAGCTCTTCTTGGCTTGGAAATGATTCCTGTTGCAATTTTCTGGGCAAGTTTTAGCCTTGTCTCTGTATCCATCAATAAATGGACCAGGGCCTGTCATATCCCCATAGGCGGTGAAGGCCTAGGGTGCCTATAGACTGTGCTGAGGACTGCTGGGGAAGTGGCTCTTTGGGGTACTTGGGTGCCCAAGACCAGCCAAGCAGATTCCTGACTGCTGGGCAGAGTAGGCATTTTTGCCCTGTATGTCTGAGCAGCAGCTGTTTCCATTTCGTAACCTGCTAATTCCCAAGCACAGCAGGAGCATTCTAACTCTGTAGAGTTCCCCAGCACAGACCACTTTTCCATATACTGGAAGGAGTCAAAAGGGCTTTTGTCTTTGCTGTAAAAATGAGTTTTCCCTGTCATGTTTGAGAAATACTGACACAATTTTTCTATGCATTCCCACTGACCCTGTTACTCCTATATAACCGGTCTAAAACATTCCCGAGAACTGACTGCTGCAAGTACATAAGTAAATGTTTTCTGGCTTTGGCCAGAACATTTCTCACAATAAATGGCTCAGTATCCCCACTAGTCTGAGTCCTTGGAATTACTTGTCACAAGCCTGAAATGTGAGATGCCTTATGCAAACTAAATCTTAGCGCAGTAGTGGGAACCAGGAGAAACCTTCCTGAAGGAGTAGTGTGGGATGTGGTCTCTTGGCAGCCAGGGCTTGTCCCTGCTGGTTCTGTGAGGGTCTTGTGCCTGTTTGCTCCTGTGATGCCTGGTCCTTGCCTGACCCTGTGGGAAGCTTGTTCAGTAAGTTAGAGCTGGGGCAATGCTAGTGCTGTACAAAAAAGACTTACTTTCCATCAGTCCTCAATTGTTCCAGTGCACTGGTGAAGGGCAGGGGCAGGAATGTGTGTCTGGAAGCTGGAAGGCTTTTAAATGTTTTAAAGACAGGGATTTTAAGGAAGTTAAATGCTCCATTTCGAAAATAAAGTTCACAGGATCTAACCACACTGATAGGTTGTGTTGCTCCCTGAAAGAAATCAAATTACCCTGGTTGTCAGTCTTGCTTAGTACATTTAAAATCACCTATTTTCTATATAAATGGTACTATTATGAAAACTGCTCTTACCTTGGAATTTAATTTTTTTTTGTAAAAGACTCAAAGTATAGGGTCACAGTGAAAATGTTGCACTTCCTATTAGCGGTCAGAAATAGTCCTGGCACGGTCTTTTGGTGATAGTCACAGGGAGATATGTGTGATAACAAACAGCCCTTCTAGGCTTTCTGCTGTGGGCTCTGAACTTTGCTGTGCTGCAGCTGACTTGCTTGCAATAAAGCCCTTGTCTGTGTCTTTAATAAGGGACTTTCCTAAGGTAGAAATTGCCTTCCTTGGAATTAGGGGAGGAGGAGAAGAAAAGCTAAGCCAGGAAAGCTATTGTGAAGAAAAGCTAAGCCAGGAAACACCTGGCAACCAGATGGCCCCTAGCATGCTGCACTGTACCCACACCTTCTTTAAGGATTACTTTGGCTGTCTCTGGGTAATAGATTTAGGGGTTTGGGGTCATAAAGAATTAGAAAATTGTAGTCAGGTGCAATTAAACATGAGTTATTTTTAGAGGACAAAGAACTGAGCTGAAAGCTGAATTAGAGCTACTTGAAATGTTAGGGCTCAAACACTAGGGTGCTATTTTCTAGGTGACCAACAAAGTAGCCCATGCACTCCAGTCAGAGGCACAAAGCCACCCAGGGTGGTGGCAGGTGGGCTAAATATGGCAGAGCTGTGAGCAGTAGCGGTAATGTGCAGCTGACATTATTCTATTTCCTGAGGGCAGTTGGCTTTAGGTACTGCCCTCTGAATATTCATGTGTGCAACAGATTAATGTTACTTAGACTGTTAGTAGAATGGAACTCTGTGGTTTGCACTGTGATTTGTATAAGCCTGGCTCAGTATCTTACATTTTACCTACATTTAATTTTGTTTTGTGTTTCCCCATCAAAGTGCCTGCAGTCCAAAAAGGGCAGGCTCAAGGTTTTAAACTTCTCAGATTAATTTTAACAATATTAGTAGGGCAACAGAGATCTATCTGGGCAGAGCAGTACACAACATTTTTTGTGTTGTTGACCAGTTGGCAGCAGTTGGTGGAGTGTGGGGGTCAGGAATTCAGGCTGATCCTGTGTGGCTGCACCGACGTGAGCAAGAGGAAACTGCTCCCCCTCCTGCACGCTCAATACTCGTCTGCTTACTCCAGCAGGTAAAAAGGGGCATGGCAGTACCGAGGTGCGTGGGTATGTTTTGGCTGTCTCTCAGCTTCACTGGGAGATACCTTTTCTTTGAGGGAGCTGTTCTGTGAAGAAGTGGCTCAGAGCTCCCGGCTCTTGCTGAATCCAGAACGGATTGATACCGCTTAGTAGTGCTTACCTGCTCATTGCCCTGCTTTGAAAGGTCTTTAGCTACCTTGGGAGAGTAACACATGCCGAAGAAACTTTGCTCGTCCAGGGGTCATTTAAATAGAGATTGCCTTCCTTACAAACACTGTGGAGCATCTTCAGGATGCTTGAATAAGTTGTTTGTTACTTTCATCCTCATGATGTTGATGCAATAATAAGAGCATTGCTGGCTTTTATCTTGTAGATTGTTTTGAGCAGCTTCTTTGCAGAGCGTCTCTCTTTGTCAGTTTAATGTTAAAATATTTGTAAGCACAACTTGAAAACACAATTGTAACACCAATTTAATTACTTGTTAGCATTGATATCAAAGCATATTGTGAATGTAATGCAGTGAGTTCTGAGGAACCCACCTAAAAACCCTCGTTTTATGTATTGCTTCAGTTTTTAAGTTTACATCCTGTGAGTTGGTTCTGTAGCTGAGATCCGTGTTAAAGACAGTCTTAACTTCCATTATGCAACTGAAGTGTTTGCATTTTATTAAAAACAAGCCAGTGGTACTCTATCACATGGTATGGGGCAGCCACATAAATATGGAACAACTGTCTTGAAAGGGTGGATCAAGTTGTTCAGTAAGTCTTTTCATTTTCATGTCTCTCTGAATCTGAAAGGTTATATGGCATTTATTTTACCCTGAGGAGAGTAAAAAGAAATCTTTGCAGTTCTTGAAAGCTACTGCCCCAGGTTAGACAGTCCTTACACTAATAGTTTGCTGTGCAGAGACACAAAAGTATTCTGTCGCTGTGTGTTGATGGTGTCTTCAACCAGTGAAAACCCCACAGCAACAGCTTTGAAAGAAAAGCAGGGGGAGTGTGCCTGAGTGTGCAGTACTGTGCTGCTCTTGGTTTTCCCTTGAAAAGACCCCAGCTGTCTTGAAGTTGAAATTAAAATGTAAATCCTAAATTAAGCATAATTAGGGTACTTCCTTTAGACAATATGGTGCAGGCAGCTTTAGTTTTGGGAGTATGTAGGGTTTTTTCAGTGTTTGAGGAGTGAATGTGGGAGGAGATGATTAGCAATTAGCATATTGTGTTGGTGCTCTCCAGAGTTGGGGCAAAAACCAGAACATGAGTTCTTTTTCCCCAGGAGTCTTGCTGCTAATGGTGTGGAAACCTGATGAAGACTTGAAATTCTAAATGTATAGAATTACTGCTCCAGTAATACGTTGGTATTAAAATGAGCAGAAGGTTCTGGTATGGGTCTTTCTATTTTGTGTGGCATTTTGCAGAGTTGGAATGGAGAAGTCCTGGGATGTTTTGCTTTGGTAGTGGCTACCATGGGCCTGCCAAAGTGCTAAAGACCTCTCTGAGTTGGGTTGCAAGGTAGCTTGCCTTAACTAGGAATCTTTGTCTCTGCTGGGCTTGGGTTAGTCCTTGAAAGAAGCCTATTTTGCAGAAACATTTGAAGTGGTAACACAGGCACAATAACCTCATTTTTGTCAGGGAGCTGGAGTTCATTCTAACACTGTGTGGAACTTGCTAGAGGTCTGAGCATGTATGAAGCAGTAGAGAGAGTTTTGGTTGGAATGGGCCTGGGGAAGCAGGCTGGGACTCATTCCCAGCTGGAAGCTGAGTGACTGTGGTGTTTGTTATTCTTGGGTATTAGGGTTTTGGCACCTGCTTTCCCACTAAATCAGCTGTTGAGAATATTGCAGAGGTCTGTCAATGTCTCTGTAAAGGTGCTTAGGGCTCTCTGCTGGTGTCTGACAACTTTAGGCTTCTTTTTCTTTCTTATCTTTTTTCCCCCGGAAGATTTGTGGTGTAGTGTAGACGATGTTAATGACAAAATAGTTTCAAGACTTCAAACTTATAACCAATTAATAGTGGTAATTATTGTTTACAATATTACTTTTGCTAGGGAATGTCATGAAGTACTTACTGAGATGTGTCATACAGACATTCATGGTCTAAAGTGATTGTAAATGGTCTTGAGTTTTATGGGTAAGGCTGACATAATTTTTCAATCTGGAAAAAGACCTCTTTCAGCATAGCTTTTTAATAGTGTTATGAAGTGGTCTTGTATGTGATTTAATCATGGTCCTGTACATTGATGTTTACTTTGATGGCTCAGAGACATAAATAATACTACAGCAGTGCTTCAAAACAGTGTTTTTTTCACATTGTCTAGCTTAATGTATTAACTAGGAAGGCAGAAAGCAGAGCAGGTGTTTATTTTCCTTTTTCCATACAGAAAAAGCTGTTGTTCAGTTTTGGTTTTGCCATGTAGATTTTTTATGGTGACAACTGGTGAAATCATGCTATTAGTCAGATGGAAAAGTGCATCTTTATAAAATGTCATTTGAGATATTGGAAAATGCCTAGCTGGGCTAATGGTGTCACTTATTCTAAGCAAATAGCTTAGATACTTCCTGCAGTTTCCTGGAGTCATATAATGGTCTACTTTAAGTCCTGTATTTGTGACTCTTGAGCCATGACTCAGGGATTTTTTTTTTTTTTCCATTTGGGGAAGAGAATAAAATAAAGCTGATTTTCTACAAGTGCGCAATCCTGAATCTGACAATTTTGTAGAGAATTACTATATTTCTGTGAAAGTTTTAAACCAACTCAGTCCTTTACTAGAGAATCATTCTGGCTTCATAATGCCATCTGTTGCTTAGAAAAATTCTTCAGGAAGTCTTCCCCCCCCCCCCAAAGAGCTCAGGATATTAAAGTTTTCTTACAGAACTGGTTTGCATTGCTGTGAAGTTCCCCAAGGATATTCCATACTGATCAGCATTGATCCTTTTATTGATTTCCAGTAAACTTTTCATTGTACATCCTTACTGATAAAACTATTTATGCATGTCTGTGTGTGCACATATATGACTCCACTGAGCTGAATGGATATACACATATGCAAATAATGTACAAATACTACTGGAGTCTAATACTTGGATTGTGTTAAGCAGAAACATTGTCAACAGTAGGGACATGACTGCCAATACACGAGAGCTGTCACCTGGACAGTTTTCAAGTGAAATATGTTTTACCTGCAGTCAGCACTACATAATTCAGTTTTGCACTGATGTGCATGAATCACTAAACCCTTCTGCATACTACATTCACATGCCAGGATAATAGCTCCTGCACATGCAGAAAAACTGTATGGGAAGCTTTTCCTATGACAGCAATGACTTACACAATAAGAATAACATAGTGTTGTATGGAGAAATGTAAAAAATGATACAATAACCTGTACATGCCTTTTGAAATATGAACATACATATTATAACAGTCTTTATGATCAATTGACAAGAAAAGAGGTATTAAATGATCTTATTAGATCCTGTTTTACCCTACTTGCTATGCTGAGATCATTTCTACAGTGTATATTGATAAGTATGCCCCTTAGTCCTTTTCCCTCAGTTGCTTGGTTGTATGAATCGTAACCATGAGAACCTTAGATGGAATAAATAGGTTTTGTGTCTTGTTCTGTAAAGGGGAAGATTCTGTGTTCTGCTTCCTGTTGCAGGAGAGGCTGATGTCAGCTCTGGTTGTGAGGCTCAGGTTCTTAAATGCCATCTTTACTCTCCTTAAGGAAGGGAGCTGTCATGCAGGACTTTACCAAGGGCTTTGGATATCAGATGGGGGTCTGCTATTTCACTGTGAATTCAACAGGAGAGCAGGAATACAGGATAGAAAAGTGATGATGTGTAATCTAGAGCCTGATTGATTCACAAAAAAAGAAGTATGTATTATTACTTATCTTCCATTGAAAGAGCTTCTGAAGGCAAGTTATATATTGTGGGGAGATGTTGTCTCCTACTGAGACATTCTTTACCTAGAATCCTCAGAAGAATTAAAGTCTGCTTTATATTCAGTTGGTAAAGTTAGTACAGCATCCATTTTATAGCAAGCCTGTTGCTTTAATTTATTCTCTACAAAGCTTGTCGGAGGCACAGTGGTAACTTGGATGAGATTGTTAGTGATTTTTCCATAATTTTCAAGACTGTCCTACAAGTGAGCAGCATAGAGACCTTGCTAAAAATTATGGCATAATTACTGATGTATTGGAATTTATGAAGGGATTCCTTGCAAAGCAAGGACAACATAAACAAAATCAATGGCCTGCCAGCTTTAGATCTTTTTTTTAAAGGGAGAAAGTGCAGATCCTTCAGTGTCACTTGTACATTATTGCATGTAACTTGTATAGTGACTTTTGGGAAGGATGAGGGAGACTTCCTAGCTCTTTAGACCATGAACATAAGCTGACAAATTAATCTAAAAACACAGGTATGTGAATATGCATGCAGGTAAGCATTCACCTGCATGCATATTCACATACCAGTGTGAATGGGTTTTGTTCTGTACTCGTTGAAGCAGCGTCAAGAGAGATTAGTTTCACTGCAGTGAAAGCTGGAGTGTTTCAAAGGTACTGACATTTCTATTCACTCTTTCTTTATGTGGTGTTCTACAGACTTGGTAGTTCAACAGTTAAGCCTGGACTGTAATCTCTGGAAATCTTTTTATGAGTTATTTTGCAGTAAAACAACTTGCATGCTTTATAAGTCTTGATGTGTCAATGGAAGGTCACCTGCTTAACCACCACCAGTCAGGATTTACTCTTTAGGTGTAATTTACTCTTTAGGTGTCGTTTACTCTTTAGGTGTAATTTACTCTTTAAGTGAAATCTCTACCTGAATTAGGAATTGTTGGACAGTAAATAATTTTTAGTTACTGTATCAAAGTTTCATTTTGGCATTTTCCCCTCAAAGACAAAATCTGATTTTGGGTATTTTTTTACAGTTGTGATTGAGGCCCTTCTCCTTTAGCAAAACCCAGGTATCTTGTGGCATCAATGCTAGCCTGTTCATTAGGAATAACAAAGAGTCTGTGCTTGTAGACTGTTTCAGGATTAGCACCTGAAGTGTGGTTATTCCCTTTCCTGCTCTTCCAACAGTGCATACCATGCTGTGGCACTGTCCTCGGGTCTGTCAAGCCTTTCGGGCAAAACTCAACCTTTGGTTGGAACAGCCTGTGTTAGGATAGAGTCTGTCAGTACAAATTTCAAAATTGTAGGTGTCTTATAAAAACGCAGGTTTCAGTCTGCTCTAAAACTGGCTCCTTAATATGCAGGGAGAACTATGTTGATGCCAAGGGATCTAGAGAGGAAAGGCATGCTTGAACTGAGCATTTTGCCTGTGTTTTGTGGTCCTGGACTCCTGTGCTATGTCTGAGGTAGGTGGTTGTCTGTGTCTCTTTGGTTGGACCAACAGTTGCCAGTGTATGCTTATGGAAAAGGCAGCCACCTCCTCTGCCCAGCCTCCTGAACTAGTGTGGGCAGGCAGGGGACTGTTGCCTTTTAGGAGAAACAACACTTCATGGTCCCTCTGTCCTCCAAGGATGTCTGGGTGATTTTGTTATTTCCTTCATGGTTTTCATCTCAAGAGTATTATTTTGGTGCAGGTTCTTAAAGTCCTAACACACATCCCAGATGCAATGGTGATAACACCATGCACTCTCCAGGTACCTCTACAGACTTCCTGATTCATAAATGTTCATTAGTTCTTATCATGGACATTAATCCCATAAGCCAGCTCCAATCAGCAGCTGAATTGGGGCCAGATTTAGGTGGGAACCAAGTCTCTCTTTGAGCTTAGGGCATATAGAGGAGAAATCAGTGTGTAATTTATTTGTTTTGGTCTTGAAGCAATGCAATGCAGGTTTTTTGAAGCTGACATAACAAAATACTGGGATATGCTGCCAAGTCCATGTGGGTGGAGAAAAAAAGGAGGTGTTACTGATATTTATAAACAGTTCTCAAGAAAGAAAGAAAAAAAGGAACAGACTTTCCCAATGGTTCTCTGAGAATGTAAATGCCTCGAGTATTTTATGGCAGAAATGGCATTTCCTGTGCTGTTTTTATTGCTCAATTGCCTTGTCCTAGTTACATAAGTTGTATTTTATCAACTGGATCATATGCATAGAAAACCAGTTGGAGAACTCTACGAGTCATTCATCACTTTCTCACAATTTCCAGCTGAATTACTCATACAGTTGTGAAAAGAGAGCTCAGGTATTCTGCATCAAAGCATTGAAGTTGCATCCTTTCACCTGTAAACTAAATATTTTTTGCCTTTTATTTGATGATATATAGGTGGAAAACTTGAAAATTAGCACAAACATCCATCATTTTCCACAGAGACAAATCTCAAAAGTTTTTAGCAATTGTGTAACTTTTTTCATCCTTGATAAAACCTTATTTCTTGTAGTTCTTGTAGGTTGGAGACAAATTAATTGTCACACTTATATTTACACCTTATGTGGTGAGAGATGTGTGTCACCAGCCTACGTAAACCATTTGCTCTATAACAATATATTAATCAGCCCAATATAATGTTTTATTTATGGAACCAAATCCAAAAAAGATACTTTTTATTAAGAGATTCTATGTGCAGATGATTAATTATGACAGATGTGTAAATGGTGTTCAGGTAATTTTGAGTTCTTTAAAGGAAGACAGTGACTTTTAAAATATTTGGCAATGCACCGTGTGACCTGGAGGTGGAGACTCTCTAGTGGCTATTCACTTTGATTTATAGAAGAGACTTAGAACTTTCTGGACTCATAGCACTGTTTGCTCTCCATTCTGGTTCTCTTGCTAGGCTGATACAAGATGGCCCCCTAAAGATGCTGTGTAGGTTTTTTTAATCTTATTATCGAGTGCACTCTCTGTTAAGATAGTGCTTTGCTGTTGAGAGCTCTGAGATGCTGCAGAGCATCAAGAGCAACATTTCTTGAAATAGTAATGACCAACTCACTTCCAGGCAATCAGAGGAAGGAGATACTGAAAGAAAACAAACTAAAAAATCTAGCCCCAAATGGAGCAGAGGATACAGTGTTTAGAATAGAAGAAATGTGAGAATCTGTGAGGCTCGCCTTATGTTGCATGTCTCTGTTTGTGAGAGCAGAGATTTAAATTGTGTAGTGACGTTTAGTGAATTGGAATGTGAATGGAGGAATATCCTTGGTTTTGCCTCTTTTTGCAAACCTGACTTGAACCTGCTTGCTCGTGGAAGCTGTTGGTTCAAGCAGTGCAAACAGCCTGTTGTACTAATCACTGGATCAGGTAGTGGGACTGCTAGGTCTTGTTTGCTTAAATTGGCCTAGTAGTGCCTTTCAATCAGTGGCACTAGGGTGAATAATACACTCAAGATTTGTCCTGGTATCTTCATTGTAGGACATAGGTCTTACAATGTAAGTTATTAAATTACTGTAGATGAAACACCAGAGAGATTGGTCCTTGAGTCCCTTGGGGACTGTGGAATTACAAACTAACTCCTCACAATTTATTTAATCAGAGCATGTATTTATTTTTCAGAAAACCTTCTCTTGTTACAAAAGTTCAAGAAGCGGCTAATTGGAG